>LNAC01000103.1:868103-1063274 GCA_002007465.1 Ailurus styani | reverse complement strand
ATACCACATCTTCTTTATCAATTCATCTGTTGATGGACATCTAGGTTCTTTCCATAGTTTGGCTATTGTAGACATTGCTGCTATAAACATTCAGGTGCCTGTGCCCCTGAGGATCACTACCTTTGTGTCTTTAGGGTAAATACCCAGTAGTGCAATTGCCGTGTCCTAGGGTAGCTCTATTTTCAACTTTTTGAGGAACCTCCATACTGTTTTCCAGAGTGGCTGCACTAGCTTGCATTCCCACTAACAGTATAGAAGGGTTCCCTTTCTCCGCATCCTCACCAACATCTGTCCTTTCCTGACTTGTTAATTTTAGCCATTGTGACTGGTGTGAGGTGGTATCTCACTGTTGGACCACATCTTCTTTATCCATTTGTCTGTTGAAGGGCATCTTGGCTCTTTCCACAGTTTGGCTGTTGTGGCCATTGCTGCTATGAACATTGTTCTGCTAGGAACAGATGGCCCTTCTTTTCACTATATCTGTATCTTTGGGGTAAATACCCAGTAGTGCAATTGCAGGGTCATAGGGTAGCTCTATTTTTTAATTTTTTGAGGAATCTCCACACTGTTTTCCAAAGTGGCTGCACTGGCTTGCATTCCCACCAACAGTGTAAGAGGGTTCCCCTTTCTCCACATCCTCTCCAACACTTGTTGTTTCCTGTCCTGTTAATTTCAGCCATTCTAACTGGTATAAGGTGGTATTTCAATGTGGTTTTGATTTGAATTTCCCTGATGGCTAATGATGATGAACATTTTTTCATGTGTCTGTTAGCCATTTATATGTCTTCTTTGGAGAAATGTCTGTTCATGTCCTCTGCCCATTTTTCGACATGATAACCTGTTTTTTGGCTGTTGAGTTTGAGGCATTCTTTGTAGATCTTGAATATCAGCCCTTTGTCTGTGATGTCACTTGTGAATATCTTCTCCCATTCCATGGGTTACCTCTTTGTTTTGTTGACTTTCCTTTGCTGTGCAGAAGCTTTTTATCTTGGTGAAGTGCCAAAAGTTCATTTTTGCTTTTATTTCCTTTGCTTTTGGAGACATGTCTTGAAAGAAGTTGTGGCCAATGTCGAAGAAGTTACTGACTATGTTCTCTAGGATTTTGATAGATTCCTGCCTCACGTTGAGGTCTTTCATTCATTTCAAGTTTATCTTTGTGTATGGTGTAAGAAAATGGTCGAGTTTCATTCTTCTATACATAGCTGTCCAATTTTCCCAGCACAATTTATTGAAGAGACTGTCTTTTTTTTCTGGAGAAGAGACTGGCTATTTTTTCCTGCTTTGTCAAAGATTACTTGACCATAGAGTTGAGGATCCATATCTGGGCTATCTCTTCTGTTCCATTGATCTATGTGTCTGTTTTTGTGCCAATACCATGCTGTCTTAGTGATCACAGCTTTGTAGTATAGCTTGAAATCAGACAACGTGATGCCCCCAGCTTTGTTTTTCTTTTTCAACATTTCCTTTGGCGATTCAGGGTCAAAAGACGATTTTTAAATTGTATTTTGTAATCTTAATATATGAATATTGATTTGAGAAACATTGTTACTATTTTACTGGTAATGTTCCTGGTTTCATTTGAGTGATTCTTCCACAATTATAATTATTATATAATTACAATTATAAACATGAGTTAAGATATAATTATAAATATATCCACATCAATAGCTCTATGTATTAATGATTTTGTTTTAGATGCATTTTTATGTCCTCTTAAAATATTTTGCATTCCAAATGTAAATTCTTAATTATCACTATGCATTGAGAAGTTTTGTCAATTGAACAAAAAAATGGTTCAGTACAAAAAATTGGTATTATAACTCTAGGGCACTGTAAACATTTGTTACATAATTTAGTATCATGTAGAAAACAGCAAGAAATAAAAATTATCACTTATACAGCCATTATTAAATCAGTTTATGTGAGCTTCTAAAATCTTGAAATTCACATGAAGACTAAGATCTATAACTTGAAATAAGGAGTCTGCAATAAAAATTTAAGTTGAGCGAAAAAAAAAAAATTTAAGTTGATTGAATTTAACATGTTTATCAGTTGAGATAAATGCATTGCTATAGTTGTTGCCTGCTATTTTCTTGGTGAAGTGCTTGAAATATTTATATAATAAATTATGAGTGGAATTTCATAGAGGGCATGCAAACAATCATAATTTCAATATTATGGTTTTCTACAGTTTAGTAATACCCCTTTTCCTTATATTTATTAGGAATAAAATGCATTGTCAACTCTAATTATGTAGAGATTATATTACATATTAAGTGAAAAGCCTTGAGGCATTGGGCAGCAGTGGCATAGGCCAGATAGTCCTTGCATATATGATATTATTTATGTAGATTAAGGATTAAGTAAAAATTTGTATATAAACAGTTATGTTTAGAGTGTATACCAATACCACAAAGTCCCATGAATATAGGGTATTATAATGTCATTATTAAAACTTATAATTATTTTTGGTAATACAAAAGTGTGGTGTTGGCACAAGGATAAACATGTAGATCAACAGAATAGAATAGGGAGTCCAAAACTAAACCCACACATAGATTATCAAGGGATTTTCTACAAGGATGCCAGGACTGTTTAATGTCAATAGAATGTGCTTTTCAATAAATGGTGCTGGGACAACTGGATACCACATACAAAGAATAAGTTGGATCCTTACCTAATACCATACGCAGAATTTGATTCAAAATGGATCAAAGTGTCCCTGGTGTGATTCCGTCCTGTGCGGCTGTTCTGTGGAACAGTAGTCGTTTATCTCTGTCCGCTTTTTCTCCCACCTAAGTGTGTGCGACCATCCCATGGAAGATTCAATGGACATGGACATGAGCCCCCTGAGGCCCCAGAGCTATCTTTTTGGTTGTGAATTAAAGGCTGACAAGGATTATCACTTTAAGGTGGATAATGATGAAAATGAGCACCAGTTATCTTTAAGAACGGTCAGTTTAGGATCTGGTGCAAAGGATAAATTGCACATTATTGAAGCAGAGGCAATGAATTATGAAGGCAGTCCAATTAAAGTCACACTGGCAACTTTGAAAATGTCTGTACAGCCAACAGTTTTCCTTGGGGGCTTTGAAGTAACACCACCTGTGGTCTTACGGTTGAAATGGGGATTAGGGCCTGTGCGTATTAGTGGACAGCACTTAGTAGCTGTCAAGGAAGATGCAGAGTCAGAAGAGGAAGAGGAAGAGGACATGAAACTCCTTAGTATATTTGGAAAGCATTCTGCCCCTGGAAGTGGTAGCAAGTTTCCACAGAAAAAAGTAAAACTTGCTGCTGACAAAGATGATGAAGAAGAAGAAGAAGAAGAAGATGATGATGATGATGATGATGATGATTTTGATGATGAGGAAGCTGAAGAAAAGGCTCCAGTAAAGAAATCTATACAAGATACTCCAGCCAAAAATGCACAGAAGTCAAACCAGAATGGAAAAGACTGAAAACCATCAACACCAAGAATAAAAGATCAAGAATCTTCCAAAAAACAGGAAAAGACTCCCAAGACACTGAAAGGACCTAGTTCTGTAGAAGACATTAAAGCAAAAATGCAAGCAAGTATAGAAAAAGGTGGTTCTCTTCCCAAAGTTGAAGCCAAGTTCATCAATTATGTGAAGAATTGCTTCCAGATGACTGACCAAGAGGCTATTCAAGATCTCTGGCAGTGGAGGAAGTCTCTTTAAGAAAAAAGTTTAGGGCGCCTGGGTGGCTCAGTGGGTTAATGACTATGCCTTTGGCTCAGGTCATGATCTCAGGGTCCTGGGATCGAGGCCCGCATTGGGCTCTCTGCTCGGTGGGGAGCCTGCTTCTTCCTCTCTCTCTGCCTCCCTCTCTGCCTGCTTCTGATCTCTCTCTCTCTGTGAAATAAATAAATAAAATCTAAAAAAGAATAAGAAAAATAGTTTAAACAGTTTGTTAAAAACTTCCCTCTGATTTCATTTCTGTAGCAGTTGATATCTGGCTGTCCTTTTTATAATGCAGAGTGAGAATTTTCCCTACCGTGTCTGATAAATGTTGTCCAAGTTCCATTGCCAAGAATGTGTTGTCCAAAATGCCTGTTTAGTTTTTAAAGATGGAACTCCACCCTTTGCTTGGTTTTAAGTATGTATGGAATGTTATGATAGGACATAGTAGTAGTGGTGGTCAGACAAATGGAAATGGTGGGGAGACAAAAATATACATGTGAAATAAACTCAGTATTTTAATAAAGTAAAAACAAAACAAAACACCAAAATGGATCAAAGACCTGAATGTAAGAGTTAAAATTACAAGCTTTTAGAAGGAAACATGAGTACATCTTCATGACCTTGAACTTGGCAAAGGATTTTTAGCTATGATACCAAAAGAATGCACAACAATGGGAAAAGGGGATAAAATGGACTTCATCAAAATTAAAACTTTTGTTCTTCAAAGGACACAGTAAAGAAAGTATAAGGACAACTTAAAGAATGGGAAAAAATGTTTTCAAGTCTTATATCCAACAAGGGACTTGTATGTAGAATATATAAAGAACTCTTACAACTCAACAACAAAGATAACTCATTTCAAAAAATGGGCAAAGGGGGCACCTGGGTGGCTCAGTGGGTTAATGCCTCTGCTTTCGGCTCAGGTCATGATCTCAGGGTCCTGGGATCGAGGCCCGCATCGGGCTCCCTGCTCAGCGGGGAGCCTGCTTCCCCCTCTCTCTCTCTGCTTGCCTCTCTGCCTCCTTGTGATCTCTCTCCCTCTGTGAAATAAATAAATAAAATCTTTAAAAAAAAATGGGCAAAGGGTCTGAACATATCTCTCCAAGGAAGAAAAACAAATGACCAATAAGAACATGAAAAGATGCTCAACATTATTAGCCATCAGGAAAATGCATATAAAAATACAAGGAGGTATCACTTGACACCCTGGGATGGCTAGAAGTGAGACTGAAATTGAATTGAAAAGTCAGATAACAAGTGTTAACAAGGATGTGGAAAAACAAACTGTCCTACACTGCTGATGGGAATGGAAAATGGTGCAACCACTTTGGAAGAGTGTGTTAAGCACTGAGGCTCTGTCATATAGTAAACATTCAATAACTGTTAGCTATTAGTAAATTATTTGGCTAGAGGAGAAAATCAAAGTTATTCTCTGCTCCTATATCTATACATAAATGTTTGTACTTTCTTATAAAGAAAGTAGAGTTTTGTTATTTTTCAGAAGTTGTCTTCCCATTGACTTCAAAGAAGAAAAAACTACTAGCTAACACTGTGGCCTTTTCTTGTTTCTCAGGGATCAGTTCCTTGTTTTGTCATTATTATTACTGTGGTAAAAGACCTATGAGATCTGTCTTAGCAATACTTAGGTACATTATCTAGCAAAATTTATATAAGATCTGTATGACATAACCACAAAAATCTGGTGAGTGAAATCAAAGATCTAAATAAAGGAGATATATTTCATGTTCATATGTAGGAAGACTTGATATTGTCAAGACGTCAGTTCTTTCCAGCTTGATCTATACACAGTCAATCAAAATCCCCACAAATTATTTTGTAGATGTTGACAAAGTGATCCTAAAGCTTAAGTGAAGAGATGAAAGACTCAGAATAGACAACACAATTTTGAAGAAGGACAACATTGAAGGACTGGCACTACCTGACTTTAAGATACAATATGAAGAAATGAATTTTGAAGAAGACATCAACTATTAAGCCATGAAAAGACATGGAGGGACCTTAAATGCATATTACTAAGTGGGAGAAGCCAAACTGAAAAGTTACGTTCTGCCCGATTCCAAATATATGACATTTTAGAAAAGCCAAAACTATGGAGAGAATAAAAAGTTAAGTGGTATCAAGAAGTTAGAGATTGAGGGATGGATGAACAGGTGAAGCACAAGGGATTTTTAACACCATGAAAATATTATGTGTAATGGTATAATGTTCCCTAAAGACATACAGTGCACAACACCAAGAATAAATTGTGATGTAAACTGTGGACTTTGGTGACTATGAGGTGTCAGTGTGGGTCCATCACTTGTAGCAAAAGTACCATTCTGATGAGAGAGAGTAGTGATAATGTGTGAGGCTTGCCTGTGTGGGAACAGTGTGTGTATGAGAAATCTCTATACCTTCCTGTCAGTTTTGCTATGATTCTAAAACTCTAAAAACAGTCTTAAAATTGTCTCTCTCTAGAAGCTTGAAGCTCTGTTTGGGAATTTTAAAAGTTCACATTACTAAATACAAGTCAAATTTAATGTCAACAAATAAAAGGAAATTTCTGAGTAGGTTCAGTTAAGATCATAGCTAGGTGTTTCAGTAAAAGCTTCATGAAAAATGTAGCATTAGACTGGCTCTTGAGTGATAGGTAGTATTTTCTTCACTATGGAATAGATGATTTTAATCAGCCCAGTTGTTGAGAGCAGTGTATTTAGAGGAGAAGCAAGTCATCCATTTTGTCGGAAATAGAAGGTAACTTTGATGTGCTGTGGTATTGTCAGGAGTGTCATATTGTGATGAAATAGAGAAAAGCAGTGTGGCTCGAATAGCACTAGTATACAATTATGTGATACACTGTAAGAGTGTTGTAACAGTACATGGCTAAGACAGTAAGAGGAACACTTCAAACGTCTGTTGCATACCATTTCCTGTGTTCAACTATCTGAACCCTAGTGATATAAATTAAGTGTCTGTACTGGAAAACTATGGCAACTCTTTTAATATGCTTAAATTTACTGAAGTTTCATTGCATGAGTGCACTCCCTATCAGAAGACACAAATTTGGTTATTTACAGACAATGGAAAGTGCAATCAATATGTGAAATGTGTCTGAACTATATGGTGATGTCCTGGAGAGCATGTTTCCCATTTTAAAGAAGCCATCTACAAACCAGGTACAGTCCATTATTTGCATTCAATTTTTATAGGTCTTCTACTTCACAGGAAAGTATGGATATTAAAATATTAATATAAAACATTTTGATATTTACATTTATACAATTAAGTTTTTAAAACACTATGTGCAAAAAACTCATTTGTTTAAATACATTTGTCCCCTGTGCTGCTAGTTGGCATCTTCAGCCTAAGTACAAATATGCTGGCTAATTCAGTGCTGTACTACTTCAAATATGCAGGCTTAAATTATTGCAAATATTGCCTCTATTCATGATTATCCTATGTCACCATGGAATTCTTTGATTCAGTCGCATACTTAAATATTGGTGCTTGTTGTGATGAACATTGGGTGTTGTATGTAAGTGATGAATCACTAGGTTCTGCACCTGAAACTAATATTACACTGTTTTTTAAATAACTAGAATTTAAATAAAAACTTTAATATTAGTGCCTCACTTTAGTGACATAAGGTACACATGTATAGTTCACACATGCACACACATGCACATGTACACATGTATGAGAATATAGGCATAAATCCTGGAAATATTTTTTGAAAGACTTTATTTACTTTAGAGAGAGAGAGGGGTGGGGGGTTAGGAGAGAATCTCTAGCAGACTGTGCTGACAGATCCCCGTGAAGGCTTGATCTCAAAACCCTGAGATCACAACCCCAGCCAAAATCAAGAGTTGGACACCCAACCAGCTACGCCAACCAGGTACCCCTTTTTGCAGGTGCTTTCGAGATTCCATTTCAAAACCATCTTTATCGTTTATTACTTGAATATGCACTAATACATTCACAATTTATATTGGGTATAGAACACAGATTAATCTTATCCTACATTTACTTATCTCTTTAGAGCATAATTTAAGATCTTAAATTTTTAAAGAAATCTTTTTTACTTTCATCAGTTTTTCCTCTTGCATAGATATATATGGATTTTACTCCTAAGACCGATTAGTAATTGGAAACATTTTATAATGTATTAGTGAACCTTAATTTAAATCACTTTCAGAAGTATTGAACTCTCTCCTTGCTGTCACCTTCCCCACCTGTACCAGTGTGAATGCAAGTGCACAAGTTATCTGAAGAGTCTTGTTGGTTATAATTGCTTGGAGGGAATGCACCTTTTAAAATTCTGCCATACCCTCTTTTCCTAAGTACACTGTAGTCCAGACAAGCTTCACAGCACAAAATCAGTTCCCCTAGGTCAGAGAAAAGTCATATGACATGCAAAATGTAATTATGCTCAGCAGGATAACAGATAATTGGAGTATGGATAGAGATATATTCTTACCAGTTTTCTGCTGTTGATAGTCTTATTATTATATTTGCTCCTGAGATGTGGGAGAAGTCACAATAACAGAATCCCTTTATAGCAATTAGAATAGCTATCCACAAGGTGTTCTGTGCTCCAACTGTATTGGGTGAACAAGAGAATATGGAAATAAAAAAAGAATAGTAAGTTTCCAGCCCTCCCTCACAACTAAGGATGTACTTCCTAGTGCACATTCAGTCACTTTATGAAAATGTTTTTCCTAAGGAAGACTGAAAAATTAAAATACACTGAGGGAGAACCTTCTTGTTTCAGCTTCTGCATGTAAAGCTCTTTTAAATTATTCCTCCTGTCCTTACAACAAGAAATGACTAGAAAAATGAGAGTCAGTGACATTTCTTGGACCCTGTAGAGAATGGAGGTTTTAGGGCAAGCCGTCACCCCCCACCTCTGAAGAGCCATGCAAATCAGAGAGTCAGAGCTGATATTTGCTTACCTGGGGCAGAATCTTCTGCAGTTCAGTTGTTGGGAGCTGAGTGTAGACAAGTGTGAGAGTGGGAAATGCCTGGGGTAGTACAAACTTACTACAGACTTATCATCTCCCCTCTCACTAGATTTTCCCTCTAGGAATGATACACAGAGTTCAGGAAAGGTCTCATTATGGCCCTGACGAGGGGACTGGAAGATAACCCTTGTGAAACATAGGAAGTGACTCCTCTGATAACAAACGCTTACTTCCTAGGCTAAAGAACTTTGTCAGAAAACTTACCCCAGCAAGGGGAAGAGAAATCCTTTCCCACTTGGGGTCCCTCCATCCCTTCTGTCTCACCTTGTGGGGTGAAAACCCAACCAGCAGGTCACAAAAATAGATTGAGAAAACTACAGCTGGGGTATGGAATTTATTCAGAGGATTATAGAATGTTGGTTTTTTTTTTTTTGTCTTCATTTTACTACCTCACCAATCAGACGGCAGTTTAGTAACAGTGGATTGCAGGTCACAGACAACACAGTCACTCTAAGGAGCCATGGATTGGGAACCCCAAAGACAAGAGGAAAGACAAGTACACTCTGGTACCCATATCTATAGCAAACATTAAAATACTCAACTCCTATCCAGCTTAACATAAATTCTCCCCTAACGGCCCATAGATCTCAGTGTCTATTAGGTAATACATGTCTAGCAGTCAGCAAAAAATGTAAAGTCATGGTATAAGGCAAAAAAAAAAAAGTCTTTTTGACTATTTAAACTATTTTATAATTGTATTCAGCTGACTCCCAATTTCTCAACTCAAATCACAACCTGAATTTCCTCTCCTGAACATCCTGACTTTTGATGTATATTTACATGACACTGCAGTACATTTATCAGGAAATAATATCGGAGGAGAAACTGATGAATTTTATAAATGACATCCTGTCATGGGACCTATGGACTAAAGAGGAGGACGGTTATTGAGGAGGTAGTTTCAAGAATTAGGAAGGAGTTGGAAAGGAACTGTAAGGTTCTTTGAGAGGGCATCATAGTACAAATCAGATTTTAAAAGTCTCCTTTATGAAGTGGCATAGTGTTGTAATATGTTCCATTATATGATTGTAATGTGTGAGTGTTCAGTACATGTATTTGAATTGTACTAGTTAAATGAATCACCTTACTTGTCTAAGAACCAATCATCTAGCACAAGGAGCTAGATGATTCAGGTGAAAAACAAAATCATTTTCTCTCCTGCTTTCAAGTTGACACAGATAGATATGAACAGATATAGTTGCCAGACCACCAAATTATAATCAATTATTTGTTTTATTTCATCAGTTTTTCCGGAAAAAGTAATTGGTTTTGAGCAAATGAAATAATTTTATTAATTTAAAAATAGCCTTTTTTTTTCTTTTACATCATCAAAACTATTTGTGTCCTTCAGTGTGCTCTGTACTCTTTTATGGTCTACCAAAATGAATTTAGTCATGGTGCCTTTCAGGAAGAAACTCTTAACATCCTATTTTGAGTACATTGGTATGAAATAAAAATATCTTACATTTTAAACACTTCATATAATCTGTCTTCACTTGCAATATGATTTGCTGCTATATCTCTTTTATTTCACGTTATTACATCCAAAATCTGAGTTACAAAATTTGCACATAAAGCTCAACAGATGGAGTTGTTAAATTTCATCCAGCAAACAATAATCTACCACAAGTGCTTAAGAGTTCTATTCTAAAACATCGAACAGATTTAATTCCAGTTTAGTACATGTACTCCTAAGTGAAAGAGACCTTTTGAATTTGATACTGTCTTAATTGTTGAGATTAAGGATTTAGTAGTTCAAAGATGGTTAGTCCTTTTAAGTAAATAAAACCAAACTTTTGTTTTATACTTTACAAAATTGATAGGATACCTATTTGCTATTGTATGGAAGAATTAAATGGAGAAAGACATTACTTAAAAGCCTGATACCAAAAAAAAAAAAGCCTGATACAAAATGTTAGAACAAATGGTTTAGTGCTATAAATCAGTAAATTTCCAAATGAAAAATAAAATAATTTTGCTTAACGTGGCAAAATTAATCTTCTGTGTGTTGAATGTTTATGTCTAAAACCAAAAAGTGCAAATTGCATTATCATTCAGTGCCTCTGGATAATTATAATTATATTTGTATATCTACTTTGAATTTTATGAATATATTTTCTGCCTAATAACATCATTGCACCAGTTGGTTTATTTTAATGTAACATAATTATTGCAGAAAAAAAAAAGACTATACTGCCAGCAATCACTTTGAATCACTATACTACAACTGTTGGTATGTTAATATATTTTTCTTTATCCATGTAATGTATTGGGAAAAACTGGCTTTTAATTCATTAATGTTCAATAAATACTATGTGACATACACACACCCTATTTTCTAATCAGTTTTCAGTCTTCTAGGACAAATTATCCTTAGGTATTGAAAAAAAATCCATCTATCTTTCAATATTTATGCAGAGAAGAAGAAAACAATTTGACTCATTAGGTAAGAATAAAAAGTCTTGTGGAAGTAGAAGGCAGATATTATTTTAAAATTATTTAATATTAGAATGAGTATTGATATAAAATTATTTACTATAAATAATTGTGTTCTTTTTCTTCCTAAATTTCAAACCAGGGCAGAAAAATTCCTTTGAAGGTTGAGAATAAATTGTTCAGATGATTTCTCTTTATCAATTATTCCTTAATAGTTTCTAGTTATTTGCATAGGTAACATCTCTGCTTCCCCTTCCCTTGCCAAAGAGTGACAGAATGATGAAAATATATAGGCCCTAAACATATTTCTTTGCCAAGCTTGTTTGACAGTGGTTACCAAACTTTATCATTGGCCAATTTTAAGATAAATAGCCTGCCTCTGTAGCTTAAAGAAAGGGAGAAAGAGTTGGCAATATGAAATAAGTAGGAGAAAAGGTAGTTTATGTTTAAGAGCAAAAAAAGGAGTGCATATTTATTTTTTCTTTTCACCATTCCACTGCTTAATGCTAAGTTCTGTTCTTGTAATCAGTCCTAGAGAGGAGAAAAAAAAATAGCACTGTACTTTTGTAGGAAAAAAAACAAAAACAAACTCTTGCACTTTTAGTTTAGAAGAAAAATTGTGTGTGTGTGTATAATGGGTATATGCGAAGTATGTGTGTGTGTGTACATGTGTGTTCTTAAGCCACTCCATTACCTTTTTTCTTGCCTCCTACTGTAAAATGGATTGATATTTTAAAGGTCACAAGGAATCTCCATTTGCTGGCTTGTTTGCTGATCAAAGCAGAAAAAAAATTACTAAGATTTATAATTCTGTGGTGACTAAAGGCATTTATTTTCTTGACTCCTCTCTAAAAGGATAGTAGGAGAGAATATATGTTATTCGATCTGTTTGAAATGAACTCCTTTTATTTATTTAATAAATAGCTTCTAAATAATCAGCAAACCATGTGATATCCCAACAATTCTATGTTTCTCTTGATATAATGAAGTATCATAAATTATCATAAAAGGCTATTTTGGGATGCATAAAATATACCAGTAATAATTTTCTGTGGCTGCAGATACTTGTGCTGATGCTTATACATAAAAGGAAATCTATTGCAACTCTTCATTTTCTTTAATCTGAATTTCCCCTTATTTACTTGCATTCCTATGCAGTGGTTCCATGGTCAAGCTTTCACTTTGGATTACAGATAATGTGAAGATAAGCGCATATCCTTTGCCCTCAAAAAATACATGGGCATATGTATGGTTAAAAGGCATAATTGCAAAGATTTTACAGAACCTTTGAAAATCACCTATGGATTCTGGTCCTACAGCTATAGATAGAGGCTATTTTGAAAAACTACCATCAAATCTAGCCCTTAAAGAGATAGATTATTTTCTACCCTTTATAATGCCTTCTATTTTAAGTAGAGAAAATCCTATTAATTAATGATGACTAATACATATATTTTATCAGTCGTAGTAATCAACTAGTTCATCTACTGACCCACCAGAAATGTGACCTTTTGAATGGAGATCTTAAAACTTCCTTTAAAGTTGTATTTCAATTCCCATTAATTTTCCCTATCAGGAAATGAGAATATCCTCCTCTGACATGCAGTCACTTTTATCTTTGGAACAAATTATTAGTACAATTAGACTGATTTAGAAACATTAAAAAGCAAAGCAAAGAGAAACAATCTTTATTGTTGAATTTTACTTTGTGGTGACTTAGAAACAAATGACCAATATTGTAATCAGGTTTAAATGCAATCCCCTTATGATGGAGTGAGTTATATGTGCCCATTATATCTCCTGTATTTCTTTTCCTTAACCTTTGCGTTAGTTGGTTTTACTCACCTTTTAACAATTCCTTTGATAATATGTCCTATTCTGTTTCAAGAAGGTATATATATATGAAGTCAAATACATATACTGTTACCAAAAAAGGGCAAGAAAAACAGGGTTTTTGGATTTAAAAAAAATTCATCATTCAGTGTGTTGATGTAATTGGCAGATATCAAAATAATGTGCTCCTTCACAGACATATGGTTGGGAAATAATGAAGGGAGTATTTCAATGGCCTGTGGGTTTGTCTTCACATCTGTAATCAAAACATTGCTGTACAAAGCTCAAAATAACCGCTTGCTAATTTTTCTTAATTATTTAATTTTTTAAGGTTGCCAAACTCCCAGGAACTTAATTCCATTGTGATTTATTTCTTGTTAGAACGGCTGAAACAGAACAGTGGGGTATTGAATGAGAAATAGTGCAAAAATAAGAAGATAGTAAACATAGTAACAATAGTAAAAATAGTAAACATACTATTTAACAATAGTAAAAATATTAAACACACTATTTTATAATAGTAAAAATAAATGGTACAATAGTGAAAATAGTAACAATAGTAAACAATAGTAATAGTTAAGTACAATAGTAAAAATAGTAACAGTTGTAAACATAAACAATAGTAACAATAAATGGCTGCATTTCACATATTAGTTACAATAGTAAATAATAATAAAAATAAATAGTAACAATAGTAAGCATAAATGTTTATATGTAGCAATAGTAAAATAGTAAATATAGTAAAAATTTACTATAGTAAATAGTAACAATAGTAAAAATAAATGGCTGCATTTCACATAATATTATTTGGATTAAAACTTACCAATAACAGTAGTGACAAAAATTCTAGTTACTTTTGTGTAATAGTTAACTCACAAATTTTGAAGTTTTATTATTCAATCTAGCATTCAATTATTTACTCTATGCATTAACTGGGTACTTGCTTTATGGTAGGCAGTGATTCTGTATAAATCACACTAAAACATAGGTGTATTTTTTTTAATATTGGTGTTTATATATTTAAACAATAAATAAATTTAAAATGTGAAATTTTTATAACTTTATCTTAGCTCCATTCCATGTATTAGTTTGTAAGAATATAATTCTTTTGAATATTTTAATGTTTACAAGGGTTTTTATATGTTACCACCAAATAATACATTCTCTCCCCCACTTTTTCTTTCTCTGATCAGATTTCCCAAAGTATTATTCATTGACATATGTTTTAAGGTTTTATGGGTAACTGCTGTTTTTTTCTTCTTTCTTACTTTTAGTATTTTATTTTTGTCTTAATTTCCTTTTCTTTCTTGAAATGAAGATTTAATTCATTTCTCAGTATTGTGATGAAAAATTTAGAGATACAACTCTCTTAGCAACCTTCAAATGCACCATACAGTATTAACTATAACTACTATGCTGTGTATTACATTCCCATAACTGAAAGTTGGTACCTTTTAAACCCCACCCTTTACCAATTTCACCCACTCCCCCAGCTGCCTCTAGCAACTGCCAATCTATTCTTTGTATCTGTGAACTCACTTTCTTCTGTTTCTTTTTCTTTTCTTTTTTTTTGACTCTGAATATAAGTGAGATCATAAGGTATTTGACTTTGTCTTCTGAGTTATTTCACTTGGTATAATGCCTCAAGTTCGAGCCGTGTTGTTGCCAATGTCAAGGTTTCCTTCTTTTTTATGGCTGAATAATATTCACATATATACTCACAAACATATATATATATATATGTGACATATATATATATATGTGACATATATGTATATATATATCACATTTTCTTTATATGTTCATCCATCAATAAATACTTAGGTTGTTTTCATATCTTGGCTATTGTTAAATAATGCTGCAGTAAACAGGGATGCATATACCTTTTTGAGTTAGTGTTTTTGTTTTCTTTGGATAAATACCCAGAAGTGGAATTGCTGGATCACATGATAGTTTTAATTTTTTCAGCAGCCTCTATACTGTTTTCCCATAGTGAATGCACTAATTTACATCTCTGTCAGCAGTGCACAAGGGTTCCCTTTTCTTCACTTTCTTACCAACAGTGTTATTTTTTGTCAAACGATAATAACCATTCTAGCAGATGTGAGGTGATTCCTCATTGTAGTTTTTTTTTTAAAGATTTTATTTATTTATTTGACAGAGAGAGAGAGATTAGAAGCAGGCAGAGAGGCAGGCAGAGAGAGAGGAAGAAGCAGGCTCCCTGCTGAGCAGATAGCCCACTGCGGGCCTCCATCCCAGGACCATGACCTGAGCTGAAGGCAGAGGCATTAACCCACTGAGCCACCCAGGCGCCCTCATTGTAGTTTTGATTTGCAGTTCCATGAGGATGAGTGATGTTGAACACTTTTCATGGATCTGTTGGCCATGCGTATGTGTTCTTTGGAAAAATGTCTATTCAGAATCTCTCCCATTTTTTAATCAGATTTTTTTTTTTGCTATTGAGTTGTATGAAGTTCTTTATATTTTAGGTATTAACTACTTTTCAGATATATGACTTACATATATTTTCTCCCGTTTTTCAGGAGGTTAACTTTTAATTTTATTGATGTTATCCTTTACTGTATAGAAACTTTTTAGTTTGATGTAGTTCTCCTTGTTTATTTTTGCTTGTGTTGCCTTTGCTTTGGTGTCAAATCCAGAAAGTCACCACCAAGACCAATATCAAGGAACTTAATGGTTATGTTTTCTTTTGGGAGTTTTATGGTTTTAAGTGTTATGTTCAGTATTTAATCCATTTTGAGATAGTTTTTGGATATGGTGTTACATAGTGGTCTAGTTTCATTTTTTTGCATGTGGCTACCCGATTTTCCTAACACCATTTATTGAAAAGACCATCCTTTACCCACTGTATATTCTTGGATCCTTTGATATAAATTAATTAATCATATATACAGGAATTTATTTCTGGGTTTTCTTTTGTATGCCATTAATCTGTGCATCTGTTCATGCCAATACCATTCTTTTTTGATCACTGTATATTTGTAATGTAGTTTAAAATCAGGGAATATGATGCCTCCAGCTTTGTTTTTCTTTCTCAAGGTTATGTTGGGTATTTGGAATCTTTAGTAGTTCCATACAAATTTTAGGATATTTGTTCTATTTATGTGAAAAACGTATTGGAATTTTGATAGTGATTGCATTGGGTCTGTAGATTGCTTTGGATAGCATGTATATTTTAGCAATATTAATTCTTCCAACATATGAGCATGGAATATCTTTCCATTTATTTATGTGTTCTTCAGTTTCTTTTGTCAGTTTCTTTTGTCAATATTTTATAGTTTTTACTATATGGGACTTTCACCTCCTTGGTTACATTTATTTCCAGGTATTTTATTTTTTTGGATGCGATTATAAATGCATGTGTTTTCTTAATTTCTTTTTCTTACAGCTTGTTATTGATGTAGAGAAACACAATATATTTCTGTATATTGACTTTGTATCCTACAACTTTACTAAATTCACTTATTCCAAAATTTTTGGTGAAATCTTTAGGATTTTCTATATATACTATCATGCCATGTGTAAATAAGTGTAAAGTTAGGTTGTTTATGTGAGTTGTTTCTTGAGGTAGACCTGTATCACTATAAACTTCCTTCCTAGAATTGCTTTTGCTGCATCCGTAAATTTTGGTATGTTGTATTTCTTTTTTCATTTGTCTCAAGGTATTTTTTTTATTTCTCTTTTAACTTCTTCTTTGACTTGTTGGTTGTTCTAGAACATGTTGTTTAAACCACATATACTTGTGAATATTCTGGATTTTTTTTCATGTAACTTATTACTAGTTTTAAACCATTGTGGTCAAAAAAGAAGTCTGATATGATTTCAGTCTTCTTAAATTTACTGAGGCTTGTTTTGTGGCCTAACTTATGATTTATCTTGGATAATGTTCCATGTGTGCTTGAGAAGTATGTGCATCCTATGGTTTTGGATGCATTGTTTTATATATATCTGTGAAGTTTATCTGGTCCAACATTTTGTTTAAGGCTGATGTTTTCTTTCTGGATAACTGATTTATTGATGAAAGTGGGATATTAAAATCCCTACTATTATTGTATTGCTGTCTATTTTTTTCCTTTAGGTTTGTTAATACTTGCTTTATATATTTAGGTCTGATACGTTGGTACATAAATATTTACAAATATTATATCCTCTTGTTGGATTGAAAAATGTTTTCTAATTGCTATACATAATGGTTTGGCAGTATGTTCACATTAGGAAAAATATATATTACTTATCAAATTAAATTTAAAAGGTTTAATAATATAATGTACCATGTAAGAAGTCTGTGGATAGAGGATTCAGTTCATGAGTTTAACTGAGTCCCTTAAGTGTAGTCCTTACATACGAAGGATACTTAGGCATGCTGGTGTTTATTGCTACTAAGTTTTATTTACTTTTCCTGTGATTGTTAGGTTTGCTTATTTGGAACATGGTTGACCAAGGTGTTTTGTGGTTATTGTTTTGTTTTGAGGACTGTTTTCATTTTTTGTTTGTTTTCTTTTTCTTCTTGCCTTTTTTTTTTTGGTAATAAGTCATAATATTTGAAAACTCAATCACTTCCATGGCATAATTGAGCTTTATCACTTAATGTAATACCTTCTGAGAATATAATTTTCTCTATTTTATTTATCACCATTATTCACTGTTTGGTCTGACCTTTAAAAAGTTATAGCTATATGTTTTCATTTTTTAATTTTTTTATTTTTAAAGATTTTATTTATTTATTTGACAGAGAGAGACAGCAAGAGAGGGGAACACAAGCAGGGGGAGTGGGAGAGGGAGAAGCAGGCTTCCTACTTGAGCAGGGAGCCCGATGCAGGACTCGATCCCAGGACCCTGGGATCATGACCTGAGCTAAAGGCAGACACTTAACAACTGAGCCACCCAGGCACCCCTAATGTGATGTGCACATGTCTACTTTCTAAGCATGCATTCATAGACATAACAGCTCGGGTATTTTTTCCCCTTGGTTTAAATATACCTGAGTTATAAGAGTGTGCTCACAGCTACATTTCTTAGGAGCCTGAGGAGCTTGAAGAAGTTGGAGGAACCCTGCTTTGGGTCTTACTGTCAGGAAATTACACGGTGAGGTTTGTTTGATGTTGTTTTTGTACAGTGTCCTTCTGCTCTCTGTCAGCACCTCTGTGTGTCAGGGGCCCCAAAGTGTGAAAGATCGCCAGGTTATAAAGAAGCAGCTGATTCTAGTCTCTTTACTGCCTTCCTTATATATCTGAATTCCTTTTTGCAAAAGTTTGTTTGATTCTGTGATGACTTATCCTATGAGAATAGATCCTTAGGGCCTACATTTCATTAGCCCCTTCCACTTCATAATTTGATCTTCTTCAATTTCCCAAACACCTGGGAAATTTAACAGTTGCCTTTCAAAATCACTCTGAAAATGTGGACTTACGTATTCTTTATTTTCTTCTTTCCTTCCCTCTTTCCCTCCCTCCTTTCTACCCTCCATTCCTTCCCTCTCCCTTCTTCCCTTCACTGTTGATTTATATGACTTTTTGTCCTTATTTATGTATCTTACCACTTAACTCTTCTTTTTTCCTCATTTCTCTATGGCATTTCTCTGTCTACCTTTGGTGGCAAAAGAAGAAAAATTATCTCTTGAGAGAAGAATTTTTAAAAACAAAAAATATATATTTATATCTAGAAAACTTGAACATGTTAACTATTTATGGTATAATTCTAAAATTAATGGTTTCCTTACTGATTTTAAAGGGTAACTCTGTTCTGGGTCATGCCAAAACCCTTTCACATATTTTAAAACAGAATTTACAATAAAAAGAGGATCATTAAAAATACATGGATGTAAAAAAAAAAAATACATGGATGTGGTAAGAGGAAACCTGGGACAAGGCCATTAGTGTCTGTTCAGTCCTTTGGAGAAAAGATGAAAGGTAACTCTCATGTCGAGATATATCATGTTTACTCTAAAAATATGGAGCTAGCTTTTCATGTGAAATATGTCATTTAATTGATTTTAGGTACTCCTGAGAAACAAAATGATTCATGGTAATTGCTGCGTGATTTTTCATGAATGAGTTTAATTGGAGTTTATCATCATGCCTTTGTTAACAGATTACTTCCTTAAGATAATATCAAAATGATTGCTTACGAAAGATAGTCCTACCTTGCACAGAGATGATGAAATGAAAAAAGGTGATCCAGGAATTGGAAGTTTATGGACATGTATATGTATGTTATTTTACTTAAACATTAAAGGGCTTTTAATTTAATTTTCTCATTCTGTTCATTAAGTCTTTTTTGTTTTAATTAATACGTTTGGAAGTTAAATAATGTTAAATAATGTAACTTTTTCAAGAGAAGTTAAGGCATATGAAACATTTTAAAGTAGGGCAAGAATTAAATGTGTTAAAACCAATTGATTTTAGGCATCTAAATAAAATTTAGATAATGCATGCTTAAGAAGTTTTAATTGCAAAATTATTATTGACTATAGTAGTGTTAAAGAAATTAAAATAAAAATCATTAAAAAAATCACAGTTTGAGAATCTTTTCCCATCTCATTCACAAATGTCTTAATGATGTTTTATCAGTCTTTAGCTTGCTATTAATTGTAGGCTTATATTTATAATTTATTGTATATATTATAAAATACTAAAGTACTGTTACTATATGGGTTCAATTTGCGGTTCAAGTGATTATAATACCACAAATTAGAAGAAAAGTCATAACATGTTAAAGTAGAATAAATTCCCAGTATTAAGCATTAATAACACACTTTCTAAAAAAAAGAAAAAGAAAAAAGTTTAATAGAGAATAATTAACAGAAATTCCTTATTTTCTCTGCCAAAGTAGGGAAAGAGTTGGGTTACATATTAATATGTGCAAATATAATAAAATATAAAAAATAAAAAAAAATATTTTAAAAAATCTCTGAGCAAGAATCCTACTAACAGTGGAAACCTCATTTGCTCCTTTCTCAATGGATTTTTGCCTTAACATCTTTACATTGGACTTTCAAGATAAACTGTAATTTATCCTAATATGGGAAATCAAGAAATACTAAAATAAATGCTATTAATGTGACATGGTTATTAAAACACCAGGTAAGGTATATGTTTTGTCTTTATTTTTTGGTAGTAAATAACATGAAGAGAAAACTGTAGTTCATACAAAACACAGAGCACAAAATAACATTTCTGAAGAAAATCAAGAAATTTAAATTATTAGGGCACATAGTTCCTGCTGATTTAGATTGGGACCAGTTTGTGAAGAGTGCTGGCTGACCTGTTAATGATTTTGGGTATTTGCTATGTAGAGTAAAGTTCACATCTTCTAAGCAGAGGATTAAGATGAATAGGTATGATTTTTTCTCAAAAAGTAAAGAGGATGGATAAAACTGGAGGATAGACTTCTGGAAGAAGTCCAATGTAATGGGATAATGAGGGTCTGAATAAAGGAGACAAATGCAGAAGGCTATACAAGCAGATTCTGGACATATTACTGCTTGATCTTTCTACCAATTAGGTTAAAGATTTTGTTTATAGTAGCTTTTGAAGGACTTTGGCATTGAATAATTCCCTAAATTTCTAAGTCTGCAATCAAATATGCTTGACCCAAAATGATTTCACAGGTCAGTGTCACAATGGTATCTAACCCTATAGACTGTTGGTTTTCATAGGGAAAATCCCTTCTATAACAGGGAAAAGAGAAAAAAAAGACAAATGGAGAAGAAAAAAATGTCTTCTAATTTGGAACCAATGGAATATCAGTTTCCTTATGATTTTTTTTTTTTAAAGAAAAAACACATTGCTGGGGAGCCTGGGTGGCTTATTCGGTTGAGTGTATGACTCTTGGTTTCAGCTCAGGTCATGATCTCATGGTTCATGGGATCAAGTCCTGAGTTAGGCTCAGTGGGGAGTCGGCTTGAAGATTTTCTCCCTCTGCCCCTCCCCCCACTTGCGTGTGCATGTGCACACCCTCTCTTTCTGAAATAAATCTTAACTAATCATGCTATTTTTTCACCTCCTTTTTAATGATTAAGAAAAAATAGAACTACTTCAACTTACAAGCAACTTTTTTTTTTTAAGATTTTTTATTTATTTATTTGACACAGCGAGAGAGAGATTACAAGTAGGCAGAGAGGCAGGCAGAGAGAGAGGAGGAGACAGGCTCCCTGCTGAGCATGGAGCCCGATGCGGGCTCGATCCCAGGACCCTGGGATCATGACCTGAGCTGAAGGCAGAGGCTTTAACCCCCTGAGCCACCCAGGCGCCCCTCAACTTACAAGCAACTTTTAACAGCTTTATTGAGATATAATTTATATACAAAAATTATATGTTTACTGCATACAATTTGATGAGTTTGGATGTATGCCTGTACCCCTCTCCACAATGGAAGTAATAGACATATCCAGCACTTCCCAAAGATTGCTTGTAGCACCACCCCCTTTTTATGGTAAGAACACGTAACATGAGATTTACCACCTTAACGAATTTTGAGGTTCATACTGTTTTGTTGTTAACTATAGACACTGTGTTGTACAGCAGATCTCTAGAACTTACTCATTTTTCATAACTGAAACTTTATACCCTTTAAATAACTCACCATCACCACAGTCAAGGCAATTAATATACCTTCCCCAAAAGTTTCTTCATAACCCCCTTGTAGTTGCTAAGAACACTTAATGTGAGTCTTACACTGTTTATGCTGAAGTAAATGTTTCAGAAAATTTAAGTGTGTTATTTTTTTAGTTTCTGTTTTCATTTTCTTTAATTAAGAGCCCAGAAGTGAAATTGCTGGATCATATGGTATTTCTGTTTTTAAGTTTTTGAGAAACTTCCATACTGTTTTCCACACACAATTCTATTAAAAAAATGAGCAGAGGGCCTGAATAGACATTTTTTCCGAAGAATATATGCAGACCGCCAGCAGACCCATGAAAAGATACTCATTATCACTAATCCCTAAGCAAACACTAATCTGTTTCTGAAATTTGCTTTTTCTGGAAATTTCATATAGAATCATACACTCACTAATCTTTTGTTTTTGACTTTTTTTACTTACCATGTTTTTGTAAATCATCTGATTTGTAGCATGCATCAGTAGTTTATTACTTTAAATTGTTGAACAGTATTCTATGACGTGGATAGGGCACATTTTGTTTATCCATTCTCTAGTTGGACAATTGATCGTTGTTTTTTTGAAATGATGAATAGTGCTGCTGAGAACTGCGTATTTGTGCCTTTTTGTAGACATATGCTTCCATTTCTTTTGAATAGATTCCTAGGAGTGAAATTGGTACATTGTATTTTAAGTTTATGTTTAACATTTTAAGAAACTGTCAAACTGTTCTTCAAAATGGCTGCATCATTTTGCATTTCCACAAGCAATGTATGAGGGCTTCAGTTTCTCCATATCCTCCTAAACAGTTTTTATTATCTCTTTTTGATTATAGATATTCTAGTGGTTGTGTAGTAGCATCTTACTGAAGATTTTTTTTAGAGGTGGTGTTGGTGTCATTGTTTTGTTATTCATAAATTTGTACTGAGTTTATGTTGGAATGCTGTTCTACATCTAGTAGAATAAAGTGTACATCTAGTATAATATTATTCTACATCTAATATAATATTATTAGTTTTCCTATTATGATCTGTGAATATTCTGAAATGTATTTCCTAATATTAAGATGTTTTACATTTCTGGGGTAAACGGTGATACCAAAAAATGTCTGGGCATTGTAGGTTTTGGTTGATAAAAATTTTATTTAGTAATTTTCCTTTACTATTATTTATAATATTGGGCTAATAGGTAATTATTTTTAATCAAGGTTATACCACTATCTGAATGGTATTGAGTTGATTTACTTTTCTGTTTGTTCTTGGAACAGTTTAGATAAAGGTTTTTTAAATTAGAATATTGTCTAATTTATTTACATTTCTCAAATGCATTTATATAAATTGTTTATAATAGTCTATTGAAATCATTATTATTAAATCTTGCTAATACTGCTCCCATTCTTATTCATTACAGTGCAGAGATCTTAGGGAAAGAATGTGTTTGCTTTTTACTCTTTCATATTACACATTATATTATTGTCCAGTACTTTAATTCCACCTGTTTTGTTACCCACCAAAATTACTCATTATTTTTATTCTTATTTATGTAAAGAGTCAGTGATAATTATCCTTTTGATTACCAAATTCTTGTTCATATTTGCTTCCAAAAATTATTTCTTGAAGCTTTGATCTTCAGTTTATTTTCTTTATTTCTAAAGAATTTTTTTAAGACATTTATTTGCTGAGAACTTAGTGGAAAGTTTTGTGTGTTCATTATTATTTGTTTATTGGCCTATAACTTTTTGTCCTTAATTGAGAAATGTCATTCATTTGCTTATTTTCTTTTTGGTTATGTGACTAATTTAGTTCCCTGTAGCATACTGTATAGACACCAAGTTTTTTGTGCAAGAGAGTGTTAAGGAACAAAGAGGAAGAGAAAGGAGTATGTTTTGGGTCAGCTACAGTTTTAAATAAAACCTCCATCAAACCCTTGGAGCAGTGAAGCTAGGATGGCCTTTTGGAGTTATTCTAAGTTAAGGCAAGGAAGCCGAGTCTTCTTCCTCTTTAAGGATCAGTCTTTGGATGTCGCAGGAAGGGAGAATGATTTTGGTGGAAACAAGTTCTTTTTAGTAGAGGGTTATTCCTGAGGAGGCTGATAGCTGTCTGCTAGCAGCACTTACAGTGGGTGATGTAAAAAATCATGCACTCTTTTTTATTATTACTGAAGTATAGTTAACATAAAATGCTGTATTAGTTTCAGATGTACAAAATAATTATTCAACAGTTCTTTATATCACTCAGTGCTCACCATGATAAGGAGTCACAATACAAAGTTATTACAATATTATTGACTGTATTTCCAATACTTTACTTTTCATCTCTGTGACTTATTTATTTTATAAGTAGAAGATTGTTTCTCTTAATCTTCTTTATTTTACCCATCCTCCAAACTACCTCCCCTCTTGCAACCACCAGTTCTCTGCACTTAATGGTCTGTTTGTTTTGTTTGTTTTCTTATTTTAGGTTCCATGTATAAGTGAAATTATATGATATTCGTCTTCTTCTATCTGACTTGTTTGACTTAACATAATACCTTTCAGGTCCCCCCATGATGATGTAAGAATATATAACACATCTTCTTCATCCAGTCATCTATAGATGGACACTTGGGTTGTTTGCATATCTTGGCTATTGTGAACAATGGTGTAATAAACGTAGGAGCACATGTATCTTTTTGAGTTGTGTTTTCATTTTCTTTGGTTAAATACCTAGTAGTGGAATTACTGGATCATACAGTATTTCTATTTTTAATTTTTTGAGGAACTTCCATACTGTTTTCCACCCACAATCCGATTAAAAAATGTGCAGAGGACCTGAATAAACATTTTTTTCCAGGGAATACATGCAGATGGTCAACAGACCCATGAAAAGATATTCATTATAATTAGTCATCAGGGAAATACAAATCAAAACTACAATGAGATGTCATTTCACACAAGTCAGAATGGCTGGTATCAAAGATGAGAAATAACATGGGTTGGTGAAGATATGGAGGAAATGGAGCCCTCATGCACTGTTGGTTGGAATGTAAATTAGAGCAACTACTGTGGAAAATAGTATGGAGGTTTCTTGGGGGAAAAAAATTTCAGACATTTATTCTTAATGTGGGATCTGGGTAGATCATCATAGTGTCTCTTAAAGGTTGATAGTTAAACTTCCTTCAAAATATTGAGAGTATTGTTTTATTGTCTTTGGATGTCATTATTTTTCTGGGTGAACTGTCAACCTGTCATAATTTAAAGTTAATTGTATTTTTTGTTTTCCAGTTCTTCCTTCCTTCTCTCATTCTTTCCACTTTTTTCTATTTCTACTTTCCTATCAGTTTCGCTTCCTGAATCAGAGGGAAAATTATTTAGTTGTCTTTTTAAAAAAATTCTTACATATTACCTCTTATTCCAGTATTTATTGTCTTTTGCTGCTAATATTGGATTTAGATATATGTTGGATATATGTTAAATTTTATATATATATAAAAATATAAATATGTATTATATATATTTATTTTTATTATATATATTTATATTTTATATATATAAATATATATTGGATATACTAATTTTATCCCCAGGCATCTCAAATTTCCTCTTATACTTTCATTACTTTTTTTCTCCATATGCAGTTTTCTCCATATGCTATTTTTAATTAATCGATCCATATATTTTCCAGTTAACTAGTATTTCTTTTAGCAGAATCTAAACCTCCATTTAGTCCATACAATTAAATTTTTGTTCCAGTCTCCGTATATTTATGATTTTCAAAAATTGTGTTTTTATATGAATCATTATAGCATTTCTGATAGAATCTTACTCCTTTCCAGTGTTTACCATTAAAATATTATTTGATTACATTGTAGTTATACTTTAGCACACCTTATCTAGGTTTCAGTGATCCTAAAGCAACACATTATTCTTTCTGCTGACTCTCACTCAGGTTCACTTATTTCTTTATATAATATATAATTTGGTGAGATCATGATCAGTGTTATCTGTTGGAATGAAGTTTGTCTTGGATATAGGGTGGTTCCCTCCAAGTAATTTTATTTTCTCATTGGGCCATGTCAGGGTTATTATTACACAGAAATTAGTATTAATTTCCATGGCTTGTGTTCTAGACTCAAGTTCTTTGAAGTTGGGTCTATGCTTGTAAATTGCCTATGTAGAATCTTACACATGTAGAGATTGAGCCAGGTCAGAGTAACATCCTTATTTCTTCCTGTATTAATGGGGAGATTTGTTTCTGGTCCACTCAGTCTGAGTTATAGCTCTTTCTGTTCTAGTTTTATGTGCAAAATGGGGATGGGAGGAGTGTCTAGGCCTCAATTATCCACATGGAGACCTGTCCAAGCTCTTGTTTCCCATCCTGCTGATCCAATAAAATAAAGCCTCCTTGGTTCTGAAAACAGGAAGATTCCCTCAGGACAGCGTAAGGTAGTCATTACCCTCTTGCCATTCTGATTTTCAGCTTTTCTTCAATGTAGTTCCTGACAATATTTCATAAGTTCAGTTACATATTTTAATCATAAGATTTTCTAGCTGTTTTGTTGCAGGTTTTTTGGGTATCTACATCATTATTTATCATTCCAGAAATAGTAATCCAGATATTTGGTACGTGACAATGCTCCTGAGGTTATAGATGACAGATACTTACAGATAAGTAAGTTTCACATACTTACACTACTTTGACAGATACTTTCATTTTAGCTAGAGGAGTCATTTAATATTTTATATTTTAATATTAAATATATTTAATATTTTTTTCTGGAAAGGCATTTCCATCAAGAATCTTAAAATGTTTCATGAATTTTGCCAAAAATAACTTTTCAGAAAACATATCCTGAGCAATTAATCATACAGTAATATACTTAACTACTAAGAATTGTACTTCTGCAGTTTTACTGAAAGAATGACCACATGCTACCAATATTTTGATTGGAAAACATGCATACTATTTTAATTCATTCAGTATATGAATTATATTTTGTTGTTATTTTGTGTTGTTTCTAGAACAGCCGTATTTTATTTTGTTCTTTTTTTGATTTAATTTGTTTTTTTATTTAAATTCAATTAATTAACATATAATGTATTCTTTGTTTCAGGGGCACAGGTCTGTGATTCATCAGTCTTATATAATACCCAGTGGTCATTATAACGTGTAAACTCCCCAGTGCCCATCACCCAGTTACCCCATCCATCCATCCCCCTCCCCTCCAGCAATCCTCAATTTGTTTCCTAAGATTAAGAGTGGCCACACAGATATCACATTAAATCACTACAGATCACTCAGACTACGGGTATAGGAGTTTTGGATTTCCTGACTCTGGATATAATCATGGAAGCCCTGCTTATGAGGGGGTGTGTGTAGGCACAACAGGGATGGGGGTTTCATATTCCTGGAAATAAGCTTAGAGACATTTTGTATACTGCCCATCAAAGAGAAAAACTATTTGAGTTTTTAGCAAGAGGAAAAAAGAATGAAAAGGGGATTGGAATATTGTGTACTGTCAATGAGAAATTGTAATGGATAGAGTTAAAGCAACAAAGATTTTATTCAAAACTATTGCAATAGAATGAGATAGATTGATCTCAAGTGCTGTTGAAACAAAGGGCAGGAAAATTTTTAAGCACTAGGATGGACCAGTTGAAAATTAGTAGAGAATATTAGCCTGGAGGTTGGTCGGTGTGATGAAGCCATCTGTGTTTGCTAACCCTTGCTTATTGTTAGGCTCCCACCATTCCACAGAGACTGAGAGAGGTACTGTCTTTCTTGATGATTACAGTTCAAAGAGATGGCTCCTGTGTGCTTGAGGAAGACTGCTTTGGCTTGAAAAACTAACAAGAGGCTGGGAGAAAACTTACATTTCAAAGGGACAGTGACAGATTTTACAATTTTAAGTTTTCTAAAGTAAGTGCTCTAAGACAAGATTGGTCAAGGGCCTAGAATCAAGAAGAAATCTGTCTGATGGTTATTGGAGGGGAGGTAGGCAGGGGGCAACGGGTTAAATAGGTGATGGGCATTAAGGAGGTGATGATCACTGGGTGTTGTATGTGAGTGATGAATCACTAAATTCTACACCAGAAACCAATATTATGATATATGTTAATTAACTGAAATTTAAATAAAAATTTGGAGGAAAAGCTTAAATTTATATCTTAAAAGGAAATCTGTCTGAAGTTTAGTGAGGCTGAGCGGAACATTATGGCTTACTTGATCAGTTCCAAGCTTGCTGATGCCTCACTGAATGCTATGCGCAGTCCTGGAGGTGATGAGTAATAAGGTTATCCTTGGAATTCAAGCAGAGCCCCATTGCCATGCTGAGAATTGAGTGTGGCTTCCCATCATCTTTTAAAGACCAAGACCCTTGGTAGTCTGCGTTCTAGTCAGGAGAACACACCCTAGCATGTGCCAGTAGATCTGTGGGACCACTCTTTAACTGCAGTACTAGGGAGCAGCAGTAAGTAACAGCTAGGTTGTGGTATTTGTATTTACTCACTACTTAACAATACATTAGGTACCCAACAATTTTGAATTCTTGAAGGGGACAATACAGAATTAGAGGAGATTCATACGAGGCTCTTTATCTATCAAGAAGTGATAAAATCAGTTTACTTTGAAAGGAAAAAAAAAAAAGAAAGGAGAAGTGATAGTATTTGTACCTGATTTCAGTGCCCATAGTTTTGCCATATGTTTTAATATATATTTTGACAAATTCTTCTGAAAAGTTGTCATTGTTTAAGTTCTGAATGTGTTTGGAAACACTTTAGGCTAACTTAATTTGATATACCTTATTATTAAAAGAGAAATAGTTATGATTTTCTGTGTTATGTAAGTCAAATTTATTGTCTACTTTGAAAGAAAAAGCTTATTTTCAATAATAATTCATAATAAATGATATAGAAAGCACTTTAGTTCTATAGGTTGATTAAGAAAGTGAGACTAATGTGACACGAAAAAATATTGTTCTGTAATGAACTTAATGCATTTTCAAAAGGTTGATTTCTGTGTTAGGTCAAGACTGTCTAGGATGGAAGATTTCATAGAAGTTTACAAGTATGTGAGTAATTGTACTTTAAAGTAGCATAAGTATGTGAAACTTACTTATCATTGTCCCAGATGTGCATTTGTTCTTTCTTTTAAGTATTTTACTTATTTGAGAGAGAGAATGCGTGAGTGATCCTGCAAACATGAGTGGGGGAGGGGTAAAGGGACAGGGAGAAGTAGACTCTCTGTAGAGCGTGGAGTCTGACTCTATCCCAAGACCCTGAGATGACGACTTGAGCTGAAAGCAGACCCTTCGCTGAGTGAGCCACTCAGGAACCCTGGATTTATTCTTTTTATTTATATTTTTTATTGTAAAATACACATTTTCTTCACTTTATTTTTGGAGTAATAATAAAATAGCCATGCCATTTAAAGTAATGGATTATAATTAAAATTCAGTATTATAAGGGAAACAGTGATGAAAGTACAGCTTCAAAAGCACAGTTATCAAATTGAGAGCAGATAAAATATAAAATTTGCAAACTTATGCATAACTTTTTGTTCTCCTGCATAAATAAGACCTGAAGATAACCAGCAATGACAATTAAATGTATTAAGTTTTTAATTATCCTCAAAGGAGGTTTTGGAGCTAGGTAAACTGGATACATATTATAAAAAGTCATTTGAGTACAAGTCCTTCTCTTCCGCCCTACTGTCCTCTCCTTTTCACACACACGTGCACACAGGCATATACTCACACTCACACACTTGAGCATTTGTTGACAAACTAAAAAATAATCTCTGAAACCCTTATAGGATTTGCTTCTAGCTACCTCTTATCATTTTCTACCCTATTTTTTTTTTTTACTCATCCTCTTTAATCTCATCAGCATCTTTATTTCTCTTTCAGTTTGCGAGCAGCCATACGGTTTAGAGACTTTCTACTTGTGTTTTCCTAATGCTGAATGTCCTCTCAGATATTTTATGATATAGCTTTTCACATTATTCACATCTCTCATCCATAAGTCAATCTCTTAGAGATGTCTTTTCCACCTGCTCTATCCAAAACAAGCTTCCTGCCATGATTTCCAGTTTATTTAATGTTATTATTACCTTTATGAGTATAAATGCTTTGAAGCACTGTTAATTCTCTCGCATTTTATTTATTTTTTTTTTCCATTGATTTTGTTTTTATTTCTATTAGAATGTAATCCCTGAGAGCAGGAAACTGTGTTTTGTTTACTGCAGTGTTCTAATTGTCAGAACAGGTTCTGGTGCACTTAGAAACTCATTGACATTTGTTGAATGAATAAATGAATTAATAGTAAAGACATAGTATAATATGAAAAAGGAATTAACTTATGAATACATAAAACTGAATATATCTTCTGTAATTGGATTTGGGGAAAGACATATCAAAAAAGAAGGAATTTTTATTCCCTTTTTTGTGAATAAATTGGGACTTTTTCCATGATTTGCATTTAACCAGGCCTATAGCCAGTTATCCATCATTCTCACATTTCTCTAGTCACATGTATTTTGAATACATTTATGTTTGTCTCTTGCATTTTTATTTTGTATATGAATTTTTTTCTGCTTACAAAGTGCATCCGTTTTTCTTTTTTCTTTAATTGCATGTGGCTTTGGTTTTATGCCTAATTTAGAAAGGCTCTCTTAACCCAAAGATTTTAATTATTTTTTTTAACCTCCATATTTTTTCTTGTAATTTTTTGGTTACTTATGTTGATGCTTTGATCCATTTGGTTCTATTTTTTGAAGAAGGAATAAAGTAGGGGTCCTTATTTTTCTGGTTTTCTACATACTTTTCTCAAACACTTTCCTTTAATCCTGTGTATTTGTTTTTTTTGTTCCTGGATCCTGAACTCTTGAACTACATCTATTAATATTTGTGTATTGTACTAGAAATGAGGATGGTAACTTTAAATAGAGTTGGAGTTAAGAAAATTAGAATGTGCAGTGATTTATCAGAATACATTTTAGGATACAAAGACAGAGGGATAAACTATAAAATACTTGGGCATTTTTAACCTATAAAATTATATGTTTTTTAACTATACTTATGATTTGTAACCTATAAAATTAGCTTAGGAGTTAATATTTGCAGCTAGAATGGGAGAAAACATATTGTAATACCTTTACCAGCATAATTTATGCTTTGTGTTAAACTCTCCAATTCTGAAGTAAAAATATTTACATATTACTGTACAAAAAATTTTATTTGGAGTTTTTGTTTTTAAGATTTTACTTATTTATTTGACAGAAAGAGTGAGAGAGCACAAACAAGGGAAGCAGTAGAGGGAGAAGGAGAATTAAGCTGAGCAGGGAGCCCGATGTGGGACTCGATTCCAGGACCCTGAGATCATGACCTGAGCTAAAGGCAGACGCTAATCCGACTGTGCCATGCAGGGGCCCTTACTCGGAGTTCTGTATGGTTTCCAAATCTACAACCAAAATGTGAAGTAATTGATTTCCTTATTTCCTAACTCTTTACCTTCCTCTCTTCCCTCTATAGTCATTCACTGAGGACTGTTTACTTGATTTGAATTTGGTCAGTTATAAAAGTATGAGAAATGCTATTGGAGGATGTGACAGAATCCACTCAGCTCTGCAACCTGTATTGCTAATAAGATCACTGAAAACAACTTCCCCGGTGGCCTTATTTTACATGATTTACTTTGTTTTAAATTAAAATATATTTGAGATAAAAGGAAGCCAAAATCTCTGGAGATACTGGGATAGAATCAAATGAAGAAATGTCCAGTAAAAGGATCTGCTTATCATGGAAAAAGACTATGATATTCTTATAGGAATATAGAAAAAGGTGTTAGAATATTTACTGGAAAAACTTGCCAGCTTTATACATTTCATACTGAAATGTATTCAGCTTTTTCCAATATGTATAAAAATACATGTTGAACAAGTATACTTCATCAATGTATAATTTGTTTTTATTAAGATATATTTGTGTACTATTTTGGTGTGGAGCAGTGTCTTTACATGCCTTAGGGATAGGTGTTGCCTAAAAAATATCCTCATCCTTAATAAAATAATAATTTATTTTATTTAAAATATTAATAATATTAATAACTTTTTATGCTTAGCCATTTCTCCAGATCTGTTTCCTTGCTGATGCCTTAATTTCTCCCAAAGTCTTAGGAAGGACAATTATTGTACTCATTTTCTTTCACTTTATCATTCCTGCCCTCACCTTTTTTGAGGTGGGTCAACAATGATAAGTTTTCTATTCCTGAGGTTTGTGAGACCATATCCAATCTATGGACTACAAATCTCAGATCGAGTCAGAAAGACAAACCAAGTTTGAAATATTAATCAGTGTATAGTACATTAATATGCACATTAATGACTAAATTTGTTTAGAGGTTTATTATAACTGGGAAATTATTAATAAACCATACATGCTGGTAGTATTTTGAAATGCAGAAAAGCAGATAGAAAGAGAGCCAGTGACTATAATAAGAGAAACTAACAAAAGAATATAGGTGGTTTTATATCTTGGTTTCAGCAGTCATTTTTCAATAGTTTCATGAGGAACTATCATTTTTTAAAATGTCAACAAGAAAAGTAAACGTCCACCTGCTTGCTTACTCAGTGTCACAAAACTCACCATTAATCTAATAAACAGCAGTTCCCTGGGCTAGAAAACTTATTTAAAATCTTTCTGAGGCAAATATCCTTTCATGATCATAAATCACTTTCTTTTGAACTCTGTCTGAACTCAAATTAGCATAAAAATATTGAGATGAGCTCTATTTTATCACTCCTGTGCATGGAGTGCCTTATCTAGATATTTTAATCTTCATTTCATATATAAAATACTGGCACCTTAATAGCAGTTAACATAATTTTAATCAACAACAGAAACCTAATCATGCTTCTTCACCTGGGTTTTGGGTTGTGACCAGTTGTATTATTTTTTCTTTTCTCTTTCCTATAGATAGGTAAAAGAGTGGCATTTCTTAAATTCCTCAGATTTTTATTTATTATTATTATTATTATTGTTATTATTATTGTTATTATTATTATTTGAGAGAGAGAGAGAGTGCACTGAGGGGCAGAGGGAGAGGGAGAAAGAATCTCAAGCAGGTTCCATGACCAGCTTGGAGTCCAGTGCAGGGCCTGATCTCATGACCCTGAGATATCATGACCTGAGACAAAGTCGAGTCAGGTGCTTAACAGACTGAGTCATCTAGGAGCTCCCAGATTTTTATTCTTAATATTATTTTATATTTCTTAAATTTCTACATGATAATTATTTCTTGTTAAATACAGTAACTATTTACTTAGTCATTACTATTTCATTTGAGCCAACACTTTACAATAGATTACATATACGTGAAAAATAAAATTTGCAAAGTAGGGGTTTCTGATGCATTACTAATTCAGATAGAAACTGAAATGAGGAAGATTTTTATTTCAACTTTATACAGTACCAGTTTATGTAAAATACTAATAGTGTAAAAATGTTATTCCATGGTTGTTTTTGAAATTACCTTAATATAAAAAATAAATGGATTCACATGCGTATACAAACACACAGACACACAGACGTCTATGTGTATGGTAATGGCTGATCTAAAGTGACCATAACAATTATAACAATACAAGAGATTTCCTTTAGAAAAAAGTCCGTTTCTCAGCATATATTTGTGTGTGTGTTATGTATGAGTATATGTATGTAGGCTACAAAAACAAGTCATCATTTTTTTAAAGATATTATTTATTCATTTGACAGAGAGAAACAGAGCAGGAACACAAGGAGGGGGAATGGGAGAGGGAGAAGCAGGCTTCCTGCTGAGCAGGGAGCCTGATGTGGGGCTCAATCCCAGAACCCTGGGATTGTGACCTGAGCCAAAGGCCGACACCTAACTACTGAGCCACCCGATGTGGGGCTCAATCCCAGAACCCTGGGATTGTGACCTGAGCCAAAGGCCGACAACTAACTACTGAGCCACCCAGATGACCCAAGTCATCATTTTTTTTTTAATTTTATTTATTCATTTGACACAGAGAGAGAGATCACAAGTAGGCAGAGAGGAAGGCAGAGAGAGAGGGGGAAGCAGGCTCCCTGCTGAGCAGAGAGCCCGATGCGGGCCTCGATCCCAGGACCCTGAGATCATGACTTGAGCCGAAAGCAGAGGCTTTAACTCACTGAGCCACCCAGGCGCCCCCAAGTCATCATTTTTAACCACAACTCCATTCAGTGCCATATATAACTTTACTTAATGCTAGTTCTTTTGTCACTTTCCCCTGGATGAAACATATTCATGGATGTGCTACTGGGACTGCCTTAATTGCAGAAACTTGTATTATATCCCTTTTTCTCTGAGACTGGAGTGAACAGTGATGACTGTCATGGTGCTTCGTCCCTGAGATCTGTCTGTATTTTGTTGTTGTTGTTTCCACATTATTAGCACTTAAAGAAACCTGACTCCATGCTTAACCTTCATCTGTTTAAACAGGCATTCTGTTGTCAGTTTTCAAGTCAAAATAAATCCACCCGAGCTGTTGGTAAAATCATCTGTTTCTTTTCACGCTTGGCTGTCAGAATTACTCATTTTACATGAAATTTTAAGTGTATTTATATACAAAAATCTTACATGTTTACCTTAGGGCAAATGAATATTTTTTCTAGATTAGTGATAACTAGAACTTAATAGAAACTAAATTAAGGGAAACGATGTAGACACAGTCTGTGTATTATATGTATGTTTGTAAGTTATATGATACATGGAATTTCCTTTGATACCTAATACCAATACTGCCTGTTTCATATGATATGTATGTATGTGTGTATATATATATATATACACACAGCCACAACATATAACAAGCAAGTTTTATTTTTCAAAATATCTCTTTCTGCAAAATAGAATCTACTCTAGACATTATTCTGAAATTTATTTGCCTTACTGGACAGCATATACTTGAAAGTCTAATTCTGTTGATTAAAAGAGAAATAAATTTATCAAATACATGTATGTCTAAATCACACATTTTGTGTATAATATATGTGTTTTGGGGCACCTGGGTGGCTTAGTTAAGTGCTGACTCTTGGTTTCACCTCAGGTCATGATCTCACGGGCCATGAGATCAGGCCCTGTGTCAGGCTCCTGATTCAGCAGGAAGTTTGCTTGAGATTCTCTCTTCATCTGTTCCTCCCCCAACTCATACACTCTCATTCTCTCTCTCTCTCTCTCTCTCTCTAAGACAAATAAATCTTTAAAAAAATAATATGTGTGTTTGTGTATACACATGTGTATAAATGATTTTAGGTAAATAGGAGTATATTATATAACTATATTCTGGTTATTTTAGAGCAAATATTTTCCTAATATTATCCTGTTTTCCATTTCCTCCTCTATTGTTGACTCCCACTTTACCATTCCTGCTCATCCCACCCAATCCCACTCCCTATAGGGATGGTGTTTAATCTTCTGTGCTATTTCTTTTTCTTTTTCTTTTTTTAAAGATTTTATTTATTTGATAGAGACACAGCAAGAGAGGGAACACAAGCAGGGGGAGTGGGAGAGGGAGAAGCAGGCTCCCTGCTGAGCAGGTAGCCTGATGTGGGGCTCAATCCTAGAACTCTGGGATCATGACCTGAGCTGAAGGCAGATGCTTAGCGACTGAGCCACCCAGCCGCCCCTTCTTCTGTGCTGTTTCTATGCACATAAAACTCCTGATCCAAAGGGAGAAGCTGAAATCTACATTTATCGTATGGATTCTGGATAGAAAACTGACGATAAGAGGTTCTTGCATGATATTTTAAAGATTGAAAGAATAATGGCATGGCCATTATTCTTTGACTGTAACTGTAGGACTTATAGAGACAATAAAATGTACTGCTGCTTACACCTGAGCTTTGTGGACCACCAGCTTGGGGATTCAGGATCATAAAGTTAATAGCAGCTTCTCTGATTGTATAGGCTGCTTAACTACATTTACTGTAACTCCTCATAAGTAGACTCCAGAGTGTCTTATGTTTTCAACCTACACACAGACACACATACATAGGAATTTCATCATTGTTTTACAAGAATATTCCCAACATTGATTATTCATCTTATTTTTCTCACTTAGCCATTCTTCATCCTACAAGTCAACTATTGGAGTTTTAATATAAGAGCTAAAATGTACAAAGTGTTTGTACAAAGATGCAGTCACCCACTCCTGTAGTAATGGGCATTTATTTTTCAATCTCTTTTTTAAATAATTATTCCAAAACAGATATTAACCATCATTGTAATTCTATACTTGCATCCTTGACTTCTATGAATATATCCCAATAATGGATTCATGGTGTATATGTGTGGGGTTTATTGTATTTTAAAAGATACTGCCAGATTGTTTTTGCAAACATAACAGTTTTAAGTGTCCACAAGCAATAGGTCACAGTGTCCATGTTCCTTCATTCCCACACTAAGTTATCTTTTTCTGTTTTTCTCTCAGTGTGATAGATATGACTCTCTCATTTTGTTTCTTTTTTTTTTTTTAAAGATTTTATTTATTCATTTGACACAGCGAAAGAGATTATAAGTAGGCAGAGAGGCAGGCAGAGAGAGAGGAGAGAGGAGGAAGCAGGCTCCCCGCTGAGCAGAGAGCCCGATGTGGGCCTCGATCCCAGGACCCTGGGATCATGACCTGAGCCGAAGGCAGCGGCTTTAACCCACTGAGCCACCCAGGCGCCCTCTCATTTTGTTTCTATGACTATTTGTAACTTTGAATATTTTTGATGAGTTAGTTAGGAGTTCAAATTTGCTGTTTAATGAATTTTGTATGTATTACTTTTCCTTTTACAGCTTTTCTTTTTGGTGAATATTTCAGTGTTTTTGGTATAGCTGAGAAGTAGTCATTCATCTGCCACTGGCACCCAGTTTTTTAACTAAATTATTTGCTTATTGATTTTTATTATCTTTTGTTATGGAAAACTTTATAGTCAAAAAATTTTTTTTCTCTTCTAGCTTCTGGATTATTATGGTTAAGAGTATCTTCATTGCCCTGAGGTTGGGTAGGTAAGTACTCCCTTGAAGTGTCTTTGTGTTTAATTTTATAATTGTTTGTTGCTTGTAAATAAGTCTTTTGCAAAGTATAATTGTGAAAGTAACACTGAAATAATATTGAAATGACATATAGTCTAAAGCCAAGATTTATAAAATGCTGTTGCTAGAGTGACTTCATAGAAACTTGAAAGTCTCGGCTATTCAGATACCGAATTAAATGGCATGCTGCTGCTTATTATCATGAAAATATTAACTTTGCTAATGGAGAAACACAAAATTCCCTTGGATAAAACATATACCAAAATAATCTAATGCAAAGAGAGTATGTGAGAAGCTTCATGGATAAAACCACTAAAGGGGATAAACCATTCATTTCAGTTGGGGATATTAGGGTAAGTTTTATGTCAAATTTTATTTAAAATGTTTTTAAATTATACACATAAAAACAGGCAGAGGAACAAGAAGAGTGCTGTGAGGGTTTAGGTAACAATGAGAACTCAGTTGTTGGTGATTATGGAAAAAAAAACTTTAGATGGAGATTGCCTAATAGAATATTTATTACATAGTTTTAAAAATACATTTCTCTTATCTCCCACTCCTGCCTGAAAATGGTATTTCAAACTTATACTATATATTTTTTCGGCATTAAAATTGATATCAACAGTGACCCCAGGGATACCTGGGTGGCTCAGGTGGCTTAGTTAAGAGTCTGTGTTCGGCTCAGGTCATGATCCTGGGGTCCTGGGATCAGCCCCCATGTCATGTTCCTTGCTCAATGGGGAGTCTGCTTTTCACTTTCCCTCTGCCCCTCATGCTGGCACTCTCTCTCTCTCTCAAATAAATACATAAAATCTTTCAAAAAAACGGAAAACAGTGACCCTAAATTTCAGATGATTTGGAAAATGTTTGGTTTTACACACAATTTGAGCATAAATCTATTCAAATATTACTTAAATAGTGAAGCTTTAGAGAATATTATGTTGATGCAGTCATGGTAGATACTTCTTTATATTTGTCTTTGAAATATGATATGTAGTCATCATTTTAAAGATAGTATAATAATAAATTTTACTCATGTATATCAGTATAAATTAGAGAGGAAAAACTGTATAAAATTGCATATTGGCACTTCAGGAAAAATTTTATATATTTTTTCAAAATATGACCATGTAATCATTATTTTAAATAGAAAATACATTTTAAATGTGATTTGATTTTACTAAAGTCAGACAAAAATACATCTATCTTTCATTCACGTATTCACAAAAAGAATTAAGTTTATATTAATTTTTCTAAGGGTATTAATTTAATCTGTTTTCTAATCAGATTTAACATTAGATTAAAATTTAGGCTAATATTTGAAGAAACGTTACGAGTGAATATTGTCCTGTAATTTCCTGTATTTAGTTCTATATCTTTTAAGGTAAGAGAAGAGGCAAAGCATTTCAATGATCTGTCACTAAAATTGAGTGAAAAGGAAAGTTCTGCAAATTAGTTCTAACTTAAAAAGATTTCAACAACTGTATTAAATGATTCCGAATAGTTCAAACTGGAGTTCAAATTCTACAAATTTCATTAAGTTTGTGCACACTGAAAATGTGTACAGAATAATTAAAACACTACCTTTTGTTTTTGTAGAAAATAACAGAAGGATGAAATATGCATGTAATTTGGGGGAGGCTGACTGGTCAGTTTTGTTCCATTATTAATTAAACACCAAATGGAAACAGAGACTCTGGACATAAAGCTGAGGTCAATCTCTTTTCTGTTGATTATGAAAGGTTAGGATTTATTTAAAAAAAAAGAATTTAAATAAGACAATAGTTTTTTTCCAACCCTTTCAAAAAATATATGAATTTCGTGTATTTTTTTTTCTTTAAGATTTTATTTATTTTAGAGAGAGAGTGCACACAAGAAGGGGGAACAGCAGGCAGAGGGAGAGGGAGAAACAGGCCCCCCACTGAGCAGGGAGCCAGATGTGGGGCTCAATCCCAGGACCCTGGGATCATGACCTGAGCTTAAGGCAGACACTTAACCGACTGAGCCACCCAGGTGCCCTGAATTTCATATATGTCTAATAAAACATTTTACTTGACTGTGTCACCCGGTGGATTTGCCACTGTTTTTTTCATTTTAGTTTACAAAAACTTACACATGTAACTTTTTACATTTAAGTCCTATTAATTCTGAAATTTTGTATAATTACATTAATAATATAATTAGTACTTGTCAAATTAAATTGATGTACTTTAAAAGATTTTATTAACAGAAAAACAGTATAGGAAATTTATATATTTAATATATACTGTAACAAATTTTATTTTCAATCAAATGATAACTCCCTTCAGTTTTAGCCATATTTTTTACTTAGTATATATATATTTTAAAAAGACTGAATATTTTTATCAAGTATTAACAGTCAAAGTTCATACTTAAAAGCAACTCTTCCAGCCTACTTAAGCAGAAAAAAGGAATATACTAAAGAATATTACGTAGGGTGGAGAAACTTTGGAAGTACAGGGGATCAGATTTGTAGAATGCATAGCTGGAGACTCTGGTGCAAATAGTTTGTACATCAGGGTGCCTTCTGTTAAGATCATGCAGAACCAGCTTTATCATGTCTGGGTATGGGGCATCTCTCCATCTGCAAATTGATGTCTCTCTGACCCCACTCCCCCTTGATTGATGTCACAAATGATAGCCTCCTTCTTCATGTCACTCCCTTTGAAACTGAAATCCTAATGCAGGCTGACCACAGATCACATGCTTGTGCCATAAGTGCGTGGTATTCTGAGAAAGCAAATACATAGGTTCTTTCTTGAGGTGAAATTTGCAAGGTGGAAAACATTGTGAAACACATAAAGGCTGTTCCAATGGTGAAAGAATGAAAAGCATCCACTAACAATGAAAAAAAAAACTACATCCTCTACAAGGCAACCTAAAGTTTTTTATTCTGTGTAATATCTGTGAATCAGCAGATTAGTTAGCCAGAATTTTTTTCCAAGGTATTACTTCAGGTTAGGAAATTCATGAAAAGCGGGCGCCTGGGTGGCTCAGTGGGTTAAAGCCTCTGGTTTCGGCTCAGGTCATAATCTCTGGGTCCTGGGATCGAGGCCCGCATCGGGCTCTCTGCTCAGCATGGAGCCTGCTTCCCCCTCTGTCTCTGCCTGCCTCTCTGCCTCCTTGTGATCTCTTTCCCGCTGTGAAATAAATAAATAAAATCTTTAAAAAAAAAAAAAAGGAAATTCATGAAAAGAGAATACCTCATGGCAAATGCAGGCTGATACAGTCATTCAAACATGGTAAAAATATATAGAACTTCTTCCTGCCATGCATATTATTTGTTATAATAATGTTGATCTACAAGGATTTTTTCATAATTCTCTGACAAAATGTATCATAGTATTTTTGTGAACGACTCTTGAATAAAATTGGCCTGTACTTCAAATCTGGTTATGACATTTGCTCTGTGATTTTAAATAAGCTAATCAACTACTCTGAGGCTCAGTTTTGTGACTTGCAGGTTATAATAATAAAACCAACTCTGCTATTTATACTTAAAGACATTTCAGAGAAAAGAATTTAACACAATGCCTTCCTTTAAGTATACAATGAATCATGACTAGCTAAAGAAGGAAGAAAACTAAAGAAGCAAGGAAGTAGTAAGTTTGTTATTAAGTGAATAAATTTGCTTTGAGTTAGCAAGGTCAGAATATGCTTGAGTGATTTTTTTCTGCGAGATGCCAGACACCAAGGGAAGAACTTTTTTCATCCCTCATCTGAAAAATTGCTTATATAATGGAAAAAGTTGGAGTGGAATAGGAATATGATATCTTTAGTTGATGTGTTGTGGCTTTACAATCATGATTCTCCTTTGTGTGTAAGGAGTACAAAATTATCCAGTATGGCAGTACATACTGTAATCATCTCCTGGATTGTATGTACACATAATCTGTTTTTGTAGTGCAGAGTGTTAGCTAGATTTCATCTTAGATGAGTGCTCCCCTCAAATTTTTATTAGACGTAAGGGGAAATTAATAACAGTTTTGAGGAAAACAAAGGGCAATGAAAACATGAGACAAGTTTTGTGTCAGTGGTATAAGGCAGTCAGTACCTAAGTAGACAATGCATATAATTTGTTTAAGAAAAGAAAATAATACACAAAATGCTTTTAAAAAAATGAGTGAGATATTATGTAGTTGTACAGAAAAATCTAAAATATTGCTAATGTATATATAAAAAGACTAAAATTACAGATTTTGGAAGTATAACTAAGAATGTCAAGAAAAGCATATTTAGTCTGAAACTATTTTTAATAATAGTTTCATTCAAGTGATACTTGAGTACAATTTGTCAGAGTTACAATGATGTAAAGATAGAAAAATAGTAGAGGAATGCAGAGGTTAAGTTTAGATGTAGGAAACTTTCTTTGTAGTTTTGGTTCTAAAACAAATTTCTTTGACTCTGATACAAGCCATTAAATACTTTAAGCCTCAGTTTCTTACCCTATAAAGTAAAGGGTTCAAGCAAGGTTATTTCTTCTCTTGATCTTAAATTTATTCTTTCATATTTTTATTCAGTAACTTGTTCTTAGATCTTAATAACAGAAAAACAAAGCAAGAAGCAGGTAAATACAGAAACAGCATAAATGTAAATTGTGATAAATTTTATGAGGAAGATAAATGAGGTGACATGACATTTACTAGTGAAGAGGGATTGGAGAGATTGAATTACCTTACATATGATGATTTAGGGGGCGCCTGGGTGGCCCAGTTGTTAAGTGTTTGCCTTCGGCTCAGGTCATGATCCCAGAGTCCTGGGATTGAGCCCTACATCGGGCTCCCTGCTCTGTGGAGCCTGCTTCTCTCTTTCTTAGGGTTAGGTTTTTTCCCCCTGCTTGTGTGTCCCTCTCTTGCTGTGTTTCTCTCTGTCAAATAAATAAATAAAATCTTTAAAAAAAAGATATGATGATTTAGGATAGCCTCTCTGAGTAAGTTATGTCTGAGGTAAGAATCTAAGAAAGGGTTGGAGGTAGCAATATGAACGAGAACGGAAGACTGAAAAAGCAAGGGCAACTATGCTGAGTTTGGAAAGAATCCACTCTGAACAGTGTGAAAAGAATGTAGGCACATACTGATTAAGAAAGAAAATTTTGGAAAATCAAGCAAACCGTCTAGTTGAGATTTTTTTTTTCCCCAAGCGCTAGGAGAAGTTGCTGGGAATCACACATAGCAATGATTGGATTTATATTTTAAAATTATTCTCAGGCTGAAGTGTGGAAATGGGTTGTAAGAGAAAATGAATGAAGACAAGTCATAGGGGCATTATTCTATTCTCTTGTGTAAAGAGTGGCTTAGACTAGGACAGTAGGAAATGTGGATGGATTTGAAATAAAGCTGCTTTTTATTTTGTACTCTGGTTTGTTGAACATCTAGTCTGTCCCAGCCACTTTTCCTATCCTTGTGAATAAAGCAGTGATTGTTTTTAGAGAGTAATGGATATAGGGATGGGCCACACAGACTTAAAGAAAGACTTGTTGCTTGTTGGGAATTTTTTGATTGCTGATTCAGTTTCTTTGCTGTTATCAATCTCTTCCGGTTTTCTGTTTCTTCCTGTATGACTCTCTGTAGTTTATGTTTCTAGGAATTTATCCATTTCTTCCCAGTGTCCAATTTGTTGGCATATAGTTTTTCATAATATTCCCTTATAATTGTTTGAATTTCTGTGGTGTTGATTGTTATCTCTCCTCTCATTTGTGATTTTATTTGGGTCCTATAAACAGGGAGAAATTGAATTAGTAATCAAAAAACTCTCCACAAACAAAAGTCCGGGGCCAGACGACTTCACTGTTAAGTTCCACTAAACTTTTAAAGAGTTCATATCTATTTGTCTAAAACTATTTCAAGAAATAGAAAAGGAAGGAAAACTTCCAAATTCATTCTATAAGGCCAGCATCACCCTGGTAGTAAAACTTGATAAAGACTCCATTGAAAAAAGAGAAGTATAGGCCAATTTCTCTGATGAACATGGATGCAAAAATTCTCAACAAAATACTAGTAAACCAATCCAAAAATACATTAAAAAAAACCCCACCCACCACAATCAAGTGGGATTTATTCCTGTGCTGCAAGGGTGAGTCAATATTTGCAAATCAGTCAATGTGATACACCACATTAATAAAGAATAAAAATAAAGAAAGAAAGAATAAGAACTGTATGATCCTTTCAATAGATACAGAAAAAGCATTTGATAAAGTACAACATCCATTCATGACAAAAACCTTCAACAAATTAGGCTTATAGGGAACATACCTCAACATAATAAAGGCCATATATGGAGAACCCACAGCTTATGCCATCCTCAATGGGGAAAAACTGATAGCTTTTCCTCTATAATCAGGAAAAAGACAAGGATGTCCAATCTTACCACTTTTATTCAACATAGTATTGTAAGTTCCAGCCACAACAAATCAGACAACAAGAAGAAATAAAAGGCATCAAAATTGGCAAGGAAGAAGTCAAACTTTCAGTATTTGTAGATGACGTGATACTCTATATAGAAAACCCAAAAGACTCCACTTAAAAACCTGCTAGAACTGATACATTCAGTAAAGTTGAAGGACACAATATCAACATACAGAAACCTGTTGCATTTCTATATACCAATAATGAAGCAGCAGAAAGAGAAATTAAGGAATTAGTTCCCATTTATGATTGCACCCAAAACAATAAGATACCTAGGAATAAACCTAACCAAAGAGGTGAAAGACCTGTACCCTGAAAGCTATAAAACACTGATGAAAGAAACTAAAGATGACACAAAGAAATGGAAAGACATTCTATGCTCATGGATTGGAACAACAAATATTGTTAAAATATCTATGTTGCCAAAAGTGGTCTACATTTAATATGATCCCTATCAAAATACAACCAGCATTTTTCATAGAGCTGGAACAGATTATCCTAAAATATGTATGGAACGACGAAAGGCCCCAAATAGCCAAAGCAATCTTGAAAAGTAAAGCAAAGCTGGAGGCATCATGATTCTGAACTTCAAGTTCTATTACAAAGCTATAGTGATCAAAACAGTATGGTACTGGTACAAAAAAGAGACACATAGATCAATGGAATAGAATAGGAAATAGAAGTTAATCTTTGACAAAGCAGGAAAGAATACCCAATGGAAAAAAGACAGTCTCTTCAACAAATGGTTTTGGGAAAACTGGACAGTGACATGCAAGGAATGAAACTGGACCACTTTCTTACTATATACAAAAATAAATTCAAAATAGATGAAAGACCTATGTGATACAGAAAATCATAAAGATTACAAAAGAGAACACAGGCAGTAACCTCTTTGATATTGGCCATAGCAACTTCTTCTAGATAGGTCTCCTGAGGCAAGAGAAATGAAAGCAAAAATAAACAATTGGGACTTCATCAAGATAAAAAACTTTTGCACAGCAAAAGAAATAGTCAACAAAACTAAAAGGCAACCTTTGTAATGGGAGAAGATATTTGCAAATGACATAATCTGATAATGGATTAATGTCTAAAATGTTTAAAGAACTAAAAAATAGGCAGAAGACATGAATAGACAATTTTCCAAAGAAAACATCCAGACGTCCAACAAATACATGAAAAGACGCTCAACCTCTATCATCATCAGGGAAATACAGATCAAAACTACAATGAGATATCAACTCATACCTGTCAGAATGGCTAAAATCAACAACACTGGAAACAACAGATGTTGGTGAGGGTATGGAGAAAGGGGAACCCCCTTGTACTGTTGGTGGGAATGCAAACTGGTGCAGCTACTTTGGAAAACAGTATGGAGGTTCCTTAAAAGGTTAAAAATAGAACTACCCTGTAATCCACCAATTGCAGTACTAGGTATTTACCCAAAAGATACAAAAATACTAATGAAAGGGATACATGCAGCCTGATGTTTCTAGCAACATTATCTATAAGCCAATTATGGAAAGAGTCCAAGTGTTTTTATATACCAGTTCTTTTTTATCCAGTCATCAGTCAGTGCATTATATATAATTTGATATATATAACATATATAATGGAATTATACATAATGGAATTATACACACAATGGAATTATATATATGTAATGGAATACATGTATATATACATATATATATAATATATATATCTATTCCAGTATTTATATAATGGAATGTTACTTAGCCATAAAAAATAATGAAATCTTGCCATTTGCAATGATGTGGCTAGAGCTAGAGAGTGTTATGCTAAGCAAAATAAGTCAAAGACAAATAACATATGATTTCACCCATATGTGGAATTTAAGAAACAAAATAAATGAGCAGAGGGAAACAGAGAGAGAGAGAGAGAGAGAGAGGCAAACCAAGAAACAGACTCTTAACTACAGAACAAACTGATGGTTACCAGAGGGGAGTTGGGCGGGAGAATGGGTTAAATGGGTGATGGGCACAGGGTGTTGTATGGAAATGTCAAATCACTATATTGTACATCCGAGACTAATATTATGCTGTATGTTAACTAACTGGACTTTAAATAAAAACTAAAAAAGAAAGAAAGAAACAAAAGAGAGAGAAAGGAAGGAGAGAAAGGGAAGGGAAAGGAAGGAAAAGGGGAGAAAGAAGGAAAGGAAGGAAGGAAAGAAAGGGAGAAAGAAAGAAAGAAAAGGAAAGGAAGAAAACAGGGAGAAAGAGAGGGAGAAAGAAAGGGAAGAAGGAAGAGAGAAAGAAAAGAGAAGGAAGGAAGGAAAGGAAGAAAGGAAAGAAGGAAGAGAGAAGGACTTGTTGCATCTGCTGCTGAGAGTGCTATTTGTAGACTGCCTTCAGCTTTATCCTCTTCATGGGTTGTCTCAGCTGCAAAGTACCCCTCTTTTATGACTTACTCTTTTGGAAATGTCTCACATTTGATGATGGATTAAGTCAGAGATATAAAGGTTTGGATCCCCTTGGGTTTGTTTGAGAATGTCAGGCCTGCATTATAACTGAGCTTTTCTGTTTGCTCAGTCCTGCTATCCCCACCCTTCCACAATTCTTGATCTCAATGACATTTCCTAATAAACATCCTGGATTGAAATCCTGTGTCAGAGTTTGTTCTAGAAAACCCAAACTATGACAAATAATATAGGTGTCAGAGATAAAGAAAGAAGGAATGGAGGACATTATGTAGGTATTTTGTGTACTGTACTTTATGGTTGGGTATACCATTTTTTGAAATGGAGAAGATTAGGGGAAATAGGTTGTAACTCATACTCTGTTATACACATGTTGAATTTGAGGTAGCTATGTGACACACCTATATAAAAATTAATTTTGCATTTGAATCTATGAATTATCACATGAGATATATTGTGATGAAGTTATATATTTAGGAATTTATAGAATCTGGATAGCATTTATAATGACATAGGTGATAGTAGTGTAGGTACATACAGGTAGTGTGTAGGTAATGATGAAAAGAAGGATAAGGAATTAACTCTATGTTAAACCACAGTTTAGAGTTTGAGGAAGTACTTCTGGTATCATGTTGGATAAAGAGTTTAGAAATTGTTACTTTGTCCTTACCACAAGAAAGGCTAGACAAACTAAAAAATAGCAACCTTTTGGTACTCATCAGCAAATTTAGATTGCAGGGTAAACCCCTATCCTAAAATACCAGAGAGTACATCCAGAGACATACAGTAACTGCATACATGAGTAAATTACTGGAGGCTGAGTGTGGATTAGACTGCAGTGAGAAACTCCTAGAGAGCCACCACACGTTCATCGGCTTTCCCTCCAAGGAGGGAAAGTTTATCACAGTGAGGATCCAAGAAAGATCCCCTTAGAGCCCTGGCATAGGAGGGGAAGAGTAGCCATTGTAAAGGCTAGGTAAAACATACCTAGAAATTTCTCTATAGCACGTCTCCCCTACAGGAAGAAAGGATTTTGTCAGAGCACAGTTCTGAAAACTTATTATCAACAGGGATATAGGAATTCCTTCCCACTCAAGCCCCCTCTAGGCTTACTCCTAACCTACAAGGAGAAAAACCTCATCAATAGGGAACATGAATTAAAGGAAATGGACTGGGATAGCTGTAGACGGGAAAGGCAGAGTATGAGGCAAGAGGAAATAAAACATAGAAAACATAGACAACATTCAAAAACTGATTGATAATGTAAGCAGAGAGAAAATCTAAGAAATAAGAGAAAATTTTAGAAAGTGTTTAAAAAAGTAACAGAAATAGAGAATAACTTCAATGGACTCAGTAGCAGATGGATTCAGTATGGCCAAGAAAAGTGTAACTGAAGTTGACTACAGGTCAATACAAAGTTACAAACCACAAAAGAAAGAGAATGAATAATGAAAAAAAAAAAAGAACAGAAGATAAAGATTTGGGGTGATAGCAAAGAATGTAACATACGCATAATTAGAATATGAAAAGAGTAAGAAAAAGGGAATGAAGAAGAAATATTAGAAGTAGTAAGAGAACTTTGCAAAATTAATACACCAAACTGCTTACCTAGGAGCACTAAGAAAGATACATAAATCTACACTCAGTCATATCATACTCAAAATGCAGAAAAACAAGGATAAGGACAAAATCTTGAAGGAAGACAGAAAATTAAAAAATGCCTTAGCTATAGAGAAACAAACATAAGAATTTCAGCAACTTTCTCATTAGGAACATGCAAATAAAAGGAGGAATGAAATCCTCACCGTCAAGGGATGGTAGTTTTTAAAACTCTAAGGTGCCAGGGTGACTGTGCATTGGGAAAAGGGAAGTCATCAGACTTTTTGTACTTAGGCTCTGAACTGACACATTTCAGGAGACCCAAAATGCCATTGGTCCATGAGTGAGAGTAGGGACTTACGGAGGTCAGGTCATCAATGGACTTTTAGCTCAGGCTCTTCTCACAGTTGGTACAGTAGGTCCCCAAACTTATTCTGTGGTTATTTCCCCAGTTCTGAAGTGGAAATATACGAGAATAAGGTGTCTGGATGGCTCAGTCAGTTAAGTATCTGCCTTTCGCTCAGGTCATGATCCCAGGATCCTGGGATCAAGTCCCGCATCGGGCTCCCTGCTCATCTGGGAGGATCTTCTCTCTCTCTGCCCTCCCTCCTGCTTGTGCACATGCATGCTCTCTTCCTTCTTCCCTCTCTCTTGCTCTCATAAATAAAGAAATTAAAATACCTTTTTAAAAAAGGAAATATATGAGAATAAATTGTGATAGATTCTAGGCTAGAGAACTTATGTATATTTCCTGTATTACAAAGGGACAACGAATATCAAAGTCACTGGTAACAGTCAAGGAATAACTCTTCTACCACTGAACTAAAGATGGTGTCTCAACCTAGATTTCTTGACAGACTAGACTTTATAAAGTTGAAGACTTGCTAAAATGTTGAGGACTGCATACCAAAATGTTGACTTGAACAGAAGTAGAATCTCTTTCTTCTAAGTTTGATTATATGCGCCTTAGTAAAAGGAAGTATACTCATGCAATTTTAAACCATAACCTCTTAAAGATTCCTTTATTAAATGATGTTTAGATTTAATTTATGCTCACAAATAGAGAATCTTCTGGTTTAGTATAGGTTGAGTACTATCATTAATGAATACCAGATTCCATGAGTGACTGGCAAGCCATACTTACTATATTGCTGCTGGAAACTTTTATGAGAAGATTAAGTAGAGACAATAGTTATAGTGACCCCAAATAAAATAACAAAACATGATTTAAAATGTTTAGTGAATAAAAGTAAATATTTTCAAATGGGTTAAAATTACTATAATATATTAATGGTTGACAGTCATGCTTTATTTGTCATTCACATGCATATGTATCTATGACTTATGCAGGCATTTCTGTAGCTTAATGGGAAATAGTTCAATGAAAACCCTAAGAAATCCTCAATGTCCAAAGTAGAAGTCTTTTAATGAATATTTTATAAAACTTTAATAGCCTCATAATTTTCTACAGTTATAAAAATTAAAATTAACACTCCTACGCAGGCTTAGTCACAAAATAGCTATTCAGTCAGATTTCTTGGAGATATTAACAGAGCAGAATCTTTTCTTCTCTGAAATACATCATTAAGATTTATTTAAAATGGAATATTCACTTCAGATTTAATTTGCTTCAAGAGACAGACAAGTAGCCTCATTAGTTTTTCATATATAGTATCAATTTGAACTAAGCAGTTATCTTTCAAGGGTCATAATGGGAGAAGGTGTTTAAGTGGTGGTGGTGGGGGAGTGTTAGAACAATTTTGCAGACTACCCTTTTACTGTATGTTAGGAACTGTTATCACTCTGTGTTTTTAAATTCCTTTAATCCTTACAAAAGCCTTATGAAATAATTACTCATTTGCAGACTTGAACACCCAACATGGTAGCGCTACAGGGATTCTATCTTTGGCTATCTAACTCTAGAGACTGTTGTTAACCACCCCTCAGTCCAGGGATTTCCTTCCAGTTCTTGTTTCATTATATAACATGTTTTTTGTTTGTTTCCTTATATAACTTCTAATTCTATAAAATTAAAATCTACTTAGGAATTTAATATTATTATTCAATGAATATAAGACTTATTTTCTACAAATAAGGAGTACATGTTTTTCCTTCTGAATAATAAAAATAAGTAAACTCTAAAATTTGTGTTAGTTCATTTTCAACCAGCATATTTGCTTGCTATTTCATGTACTATACATTTCATGCTATTTTGAAATTTTAGAACTGCTCAATGTCATGTTTATAAATTCCTTAATGTTATCAAAAGTTAAAGTTTAAAACAAGCTCTTAGCCAAATCTTTATAAAGAAACTTTGAAATGAATTTCCAATTAATATTTGAAAGGTCAAGAAAACTTACTGATTTTTTTCACTGTCAGGTTAAGCATGATAAAAATAAAAGAATCTCTAAAATTAGCTTGAATACACCATTCTAATGTACTTTATTTCTCTTTACAGGCTAAAGTCATATCCAGAAAAATGTTACTAAATCTTATTTTAAAAACTTGCATTTTTACTTATCAAATAAAATAAATAGATGGAAAGGTGATGTTTTTAAAACATGAAAATATAGCATAGCTTTAAAATATTAATAGATAAAATGATTATTGATAGACATACCTAAGTATAAACCAATAATATTAGTTTTAAAATATTATGAGATTCTTGAATTTATCCTTAAAAGCCATTTCCCTTGACAAGTTTCCAGAGAGTAACTGAGCTCAGTCTAGGTGCCATGGAGAGGTTTGGGTCACACAGTAAAGTTATGCTAAGCCTTCATCAGCATCTTGCATTTTGCTTCTCTGTAGTTATGAGTTGAATCAACTAAAATTTTGGACATTAGGTTTCTTACATATCTCCTAACACTGTTGGACAGGCTCTATACCCTAAAAGTCAAAGGGCCAGGAAACACAAACAAGACAGCAGACTCACATAATTTCTGACATTTAAGTCAAATCATCACTGTCACCACAGCAGGGGAGTAACTTCTACCATATCCCGGGATTAGAGTTAACCTTCTAGAGAACAAAATCCATAGGTGTGGCAATGTGGACACAGTTTGCTCTCACGGACTGTATACATATCACCCTAAATACTTAAATACCTAAGATGCCCTAAGATGTAGTTGTTACCAGGAACTCCTTGAACAGTGTAATCCCTACTATTTACAACCTACCATGTTCCCCTATATATTTCACCTTCTGACAACTGGAGAAACTGTTCCAAACTTCTACCTTGTTCTTTGTCAAAATAGAGGTAGTCTCTCTAATGGCCATTTACTCTATTTTAATGAATTTTCATGATCCCATTGTAATAATACTAATATTTTGAGGGACTCATAACTAAGATGAAGGGAAATGGTACCTATGCATTCTAATCTTTATTAAAATTTCCCTTCATCCTCATTCTAAGCTGGTCTTACTCTTGTCTATCTCATCTATATCTTCATGCATTTTAGCTGTTTTCCTTGGATTAATTGACTTAACATGTAATAAAACTTTGTCTTACAATTAATTCTCCCAATAAGTGTATTACTCTTATAGTCAGAAATATCCCAATACTTCTAGCTTACATGCATACACTGTGGTTCCTACAAATACCACAACCTTAAAGCAACTCAGTCTCAGGACAGAGTATAGAGCACATGGGCACAAAACATATTCATGGGCTCCTAGGCTCATCCTTGCTTCCACTCAACCGGGAAACTTCTGTATAACACAATTAGAGTTTTCATCTGTCAGTGCCGACTTCTGTCTAGAAATCATAATCACTGAAAAGTACATTTCAGAAGATATTAAGGAATATGTGTCTTAAACATTGTGGTGTCTTTACAATGTGAAAATAGTAAGTAATGTATCTTCATTTGAAGTGGCTTATTTAATTGATCCCATAATTCTATCTATCCATTTTTTAATAATTTCTAAATCTTGTTTCTTTGTTTTTCATCATGTTATCTTCATAATTTCTCAAAAAGGGTGGTCTTTTCTACTCCACGGGTGAAAATGGAGATTATCAACTGCTTTTTTTGTATGCTAATACATAAAATTATAGACACAAGAGTTTTCCATATTAAGTCTAAGACTTAACTCAGATATGAAATATATAATAATAGTTTAAATCACTTTCCAGTTATTAAAGATGATTTATTTTTACCTGGGTTTGATAGCCACAGTACCAGTTAACCTGTGTACATATATATTTGTCTCAAGAAGTGACAGTTCTTCCAGTGCTTTGCATCACTATAGAAGAGTCTAGAAATTTAGTGTCACTTTTACTTCAGTCTTTGTAGACCAAATTTCTACTATTTGCACTTAAAATGAAATACTCCATATGTGATTGCTTGTATCAACTTTTTCTGAGAGCCAGAGAATATCCAGGAATGTCTTTGCAAATATTTTGCAAGTTGTTTATAAATTGAGTTTATTGCATGGATATAAAATCATGTATGTTATTGTTTCTTTTTTGTGAGCTTCGAAGCTTGTGACTTTCAAACAATTTGTCCATTTCATCAAGTTGTCCAATTTGTTGCTATGAAGTATTTTATAAAATTCTCAAAACATCTTTAAATGTCCTTAGGATATATAATACTGTCTTTGTTTTTTTGAAATATAAATATCCAAAGCTGTAATATTACCTCCTTCTACCTACTACCTTATGTATTACATTCTTGAGATATTAATTTTTCATTATAATTTAAATGAAATTTAAATTTAAATGAGAATTCTTTTCTCTTTTATTTTTTAGAAGTGAGATCTTAATTTCTAAATATAAAGTGATTCCTAGATAGACCACATTGTCTTATCTTATCTCCTGTAATTCTTTGAATACATCCCATGTACTTATCACTGCAGAATTTTCAGCTTTTCAAAAATATGCACCTCCTCATGTCAGTTAGTTATTTCTCAAATTGTTTTTCGCTCCCTTTTCTGCCTATGAAAACTATCATCCTGAAAACTAATAGTCTGCCTCCCATTGCTCCCTCATTCAGAATTAATCATTCTTTTATGTATCAGTAGCATTTTCTTTACATTTCTAGGTATTATAATTAGATATATAATAAATATATAATTAATAGTACCTGACCTCTTAGGGCAATTACACACTTTATAACCATTGAGAGTATTGAAAGAGAAAAGTATCTGAGAGATAGTTTGCTTCAGAATCCATACAAAGCTAAAGAATCAAGTGGGTTAATGACTCCAATCCATGGAGCTAATAATATATCTAGGTGAATGTTCATTTCCTAAGATTTGGTGAAGTGTTCTATAAATTTTAATTAGGTTTTTGATTGCATTGTCTAAGGGAACTTAGATATAAATATTTGTTAAAACTTCCTAGCTGATTTTGTTACACAAGGAATCTTAGGAAGTAATAAATGTGCTAGTCAGGCAATTTTGGGATTTGGGAGGGCAGAGAATTAATGCTACTAACATAAATCATCAGGGCACACTTGGAGGTATCTTCTGACCACAAGACTAACTACTCCTGGTTATTCTAATCTCCTGACTTGATTGTGAGGTGACAGTGGTTGTATAGTAGTGTTTTGGGATAGAAGTTGTGTACTATAAAAGGCAATTGATTTGAGCAGGAAAGGTCCCTAGGAGATGCTTAACCCAAATGGTTGGGGAAAATATTGAGTAGGTATCACATATAAATATATATATTATGACTTTAATGAGAAAATGGAATATGCAAATTCTAAAACAGCTTTATTTAATCTATGAAGACTACTGCTTCTTTAAGATGGGTCAGGACTTATCTAAGGATTTTCAGGCAAAATAAGGAAAGGAGATGAGGTGACTATTTACAGAAGACTGTCAAGTATGTAAAAAAACAAAACAAAACAAAACCCAGTGAATTTCTAATTCAAAGAAAAGCAGCCACATGGTGGAAAATGAGTGAATGGAAGGATGGCAAGTTCAAGACCTTTCTAGACACTTTGAAGACTGAGTTCATTAAGAGGTTGCAAATTGTATTGCCTTAGCAGTGATATGCCTCATAATTTTCCAAAACCTGTCATACCTAAGTCCATCCTTTAAAGAAGCTAGAACTTTACCTGAGAAAAATACCACTTGGAAAAATGAGGTATCAGAAGGAGGACCAAAAATATGATTTATTTGATATTATCAAAGACAAAGAGTGTTTATTTTTAGTTTTTGTATGACCTGTCTACAAAAGAAAAATACTATGCATTTCTATTGCTATCATTACACTTCCTTAAAGCTCACAGATGTCCAGGACCCACTTTTAGGAATTCTGATTCACAATTGTTAGGACTGGGCTTGGACATCCATATATTTAACAAGCTCTCTGGGTTCTCTTCCTCCTCATCCTCTTCCTTATCCGATATATGATATAATTCACATTCTATAACATTCGTCCTTTTATACTGTATAATTCAGTGGTTTTAGTATATTCACAAAGTTTTGCACATATCATCATTATGTACTTCCATAGCATTTTATTAGTTAGAAAAACCCCAACAACAACAAAAACAGTTTTCTGTATCCATTAACCTCCACTCCACATCCCCCCCACCCCCTGCCTGTGCAATTCTCTAGTCCACTATCTCTGTGGCTTTGCCTATTTTAACATTTCATATAACTATAGTCATATAACGTGAAGACTTTTGTATCTGAATTCTTTCCCTTCGCCTAATGTTTTCAAAGTTCATTTGTATTGTAACATGTACCAATACATCATATCTTTTTATTACTGAATAACATTGCATTGTATGGCCGTTCCACATTGTGTTTATCCATTCATCAATAATGGATTGTTGTGTTGTTTTTACTTTTTGGCTGTTATGGAATATGTTGCTAATTTTATTCCATTTTGATTGGGGGATACTTATATGATTTCAGTTCTTTTAATATATTGGGACTTCTTTTATGGGTTAACATATGGTCTATCATGGGAAAAGTTCCATGTACACACAAGAAGAACGTGTGCTCAGTTGTTATTGTGTGGAGTATTCAAAAGATGTCTTGTTAAGTCCAGTTAATTTATATATATATATACATATGTACTATTACAGTATACATACACACAAACATTTGTATAAGATTTGAAAAATGGAAAAGGAATTTCATTTATATTAAATTTGTGTAATTATCATATTACTTACTAGATGTAATAACCCTTGGTTCTAATTGAGTTCACCAAGTATGGTCACTAAAGAAAAGAGGTAATTACTTAATTATAATGTTAAGTGTAATGTTATGCATAATATTTAACTATAATTTGAATATAATGTTGCACTTTAACAACATAAAACATAGTTTTAGGGCTAAGATTAAATTCCAGATCTTATTTACTTACATGAAAGAAAAAAATTAGAGTAATTTTAGATTAAGTTTTCCAGTGATTTCATTTAACCCACACTTCCAAGATACATGTACTTATAAAAAATAAGAATAAAGTTGGCAAATATGTAAAACTCAAATACAGTTGTTGAGGACACAGATAAATATTGTGAATTAATGTATGTACCATTGTAACAAAAGCAAGAATGAAATTGAGTTAGTATTATGCTTACAGATTCCCTTTAATGTGTCATATTAATTTTTGCATACATTCTCTGAATCCATGGCCTGTGAGGTTTTTTATCCTTGAGGATACTTCTTTAATAGTGACATGAATACAGAATGCCTAAAACAGAAGAATCTAAAAACTGAGGAACCAAGTAACCAAACTGTGACATACAACATATCCTCTATTTCTAGGGAAATCCAATTTTTCTTTGCTTTGTATTTCTGGTTTATATATATCTACTTAACAATTTTAAATTAGAAAAAAGTATCTGTATATACAAGAAATTGAATGAAAAATTAATAATTTTGGAGTTATAAATGCAAGTTATAGGAATTAGACAAAATAATATTATAAATGTTAAATGTAACAATATGCATAATATCCATTAATACATAATAACTATTACTCTTTTTTTAAGATTTTATTTATTTATTTGACAGAGAGAGGCACAGTGAGAGAGGGAACACAAGCAGGGGGAATGGGAAAGGGAGAAGCAGGCTTCCCGCTGAGCAGGGAGCCTGATGAGGGGCTTGATCCCAGGACCCTGGGATCATGACCTGAGCTGAAGGCAGACACTTAACAACTGAGCCACTCCGGCGTGCCCCAATAATTATTACTCTTAATCAGACAATGTTCTTTATAAACAGCTCTCCATAACCCAGCTGAGAAAATGTAATATTTAACATTGCAATAGATTAATACAGTAAGCATAATTGTTGGAAAATAGTGACATTTCTAGAATTAAAACTTGGGTCCATCTCATATAAGTATCCTACCTTAAAACGTCATGGTGTACTCAAATCTAAATTTCAGGTTTACTGAAATGTTTATGTAAAGCAACCCCTTCAAATGAATCATGCACAAATTGTATTTTTTAGCAGATATGTATTGGAAGTTTCAGAAATCCCATTTTATGCTTTATATTAAAGTATTTGGGAACCTGCATTTAACTTAGCTGTTCAATATTAATTTAAAAAATAGTTTTATGTTAATCTTAGGACACTTTTAGCATTTTGTCCTAAATGCTCCATTCAGGATATGACTATGTAATCTTTTAAATACAGATTTCTGATTTTTATGGATTTCCTACACTTTGTATTATATTTTTAATATATTTTGACATTTTTCAGCTTGCTGAATGTTCTCTTATAATAGCATAAGCAATAGCAGTAAACGCTAATACACACCCCAAGCATAGCCAGATATTTTTATTTGCTCTATATGTGAAGCATATTATTTGAATATTTTTGTTTATAATGGATTTTGCTTCCTTTGTGTACAAAAGTCAATGAAATGTGAACAATCTAATGCCAAATTTGTAGTAACAGATTTTTTCATGAGTGAAAATTTCATCCAAAATTATCCATGTCATTTCACATGAATGAAAATAGCGTAGGCTTAAATAATGGATGTCCTCAGAAAAAAGATTACATTCACTATTCATATACACATACTAAACTATTTTACTTTCTTATTTATTGCTTAAATCATTGTAGTATAGCACATTATATTATTTGAAATAAACACCAATAAACTTAAAATTCATTCCTTCTAAAATATGCTTTAAAAACTGGTTAAAATTTAACTCTCTGCTTGCTATATATACTAGAAGAGAAAATTGAAATTCTTAGTTTGCCTTGAAGATTTGTACAATAATAAAAAAGAATCATGGAATATTAGAGCTTAAATATATACTTAAGATTTTCCATTCAGCTTTTTCCGAACTTTGCTTTGTTGAGTTTCAAATGTCTTCTGTTGTCTGTGGGTAAGGGGATATCTTCATAAGATACTTCTGATTTTTATCATTTTAATAGTGAAATTGAAAAAAGTATGACTTAGACCCAAGGTGTTGCATTGAGCTAAAACTCACAAATGGCCTTGACTTGGCTGAAAAAAAGCTAAAATATGCCTAGGCACCAGGCAAAAGAAAACACAATCCTCTAAGAAGAAAAATCATTCTTTTATTAGTGCTTCAGAATCCCCACAGATTAAGTTAAATCAGGCATAAATTTACAGTTAAAATTATCAAAACAAATTAAATAAGCCACTATGAGTATATATATATATCAGGAGAACTAATAGATAGATAGAAAGATAGATAGGTAGATAGATAGATAGATAGATAGATAGATAGATAGATAGATAGATAGATAGATAGAATCCCACGGATTCTAAAGTTTGGAATAATACTGATGTGCGATACAAAATTCAAACTATAGGCAAATTGGTACAGCCATTCTGGAAACCAGTATGGAAGCTCCTCCTAAGGTTAAAATAGAATTTCCCTATGATCCAGCAACTGTACTACTAGATATTTACCCTGAGGATGCCAAAATACTTGTTTGAAGGGATACATGCACCCCAATGTTTATAGCAGCATTATCAACAATAATCAAATTATGGAAAGAGCCCAAATGTTCATTAACTGATGAATGGGTAAAGAAGATACACACACACACACACACACACACACACACACACACACACACACACACACACAGAGGAATATTACTCAGCCATGAAAAAGAATGAAATCTTGCCATTTGCAATGACATGAGTGGAACTAGGGAGCAGTAATATGCTAAGTGAAATAAATCAGTCAAAAAGAAAGACAAATACCATGTGATTTCAATCATATGTGGAATTTAAAGAACAAAACAGATGAACATGGAGGGGGGAAGAGAGAAGCAAACCAAGAAACAAATTCTTAACTATACAGAACAAATTGAGGATTGCTGGAGGGGAGGTGTATGGAGGATGGCTTAAATGGGTGAAGGTGTTAAGGAGGGCACTTGTGATGAGCACTGGGTGTTATATGATGAAACACTGAGTTCTACACCTGAAACTAATATTACACTGTATGTTAACTAACTGGAATTTAAATAAAAACTTGAAAAAGAAAAAACCCCACAAAACTATAGGGATTTTTTTGGAAAGAAAAACAGAATTTTTTGAAACAATGAATAGGCATCAAAAAACAACACAGCATGGAAAATTACCAGGACATTTGATAGAACAAAACAGAACTTTTAAAAATGCAAAAATGTATTTGATGAAATTCTGCTTCTCATTCACGTACCCATGGTAACAAAATAATCTTTATCTGGGACATGCTGCAGGACAGAGGCAAATGTCAAACTATAATTATTTTATTTTATTTTATTTTTTTGTAATAACATATAATGTATTATTTGTTTCAGGGCTATAGGTCTGTGAATCATCAGTCTTACACAATTCATAGTGCTCACCACAGCACATACCCTCCCCAATGTCCATCACCTTGCCACCCCATCCGTCCCACCTGCCACCACTCCAACAACGCTTAGTTTTGTGTCCTGAGATTAAGAGTCTCTTATGGCTTGTCTCCCTCTCTGCTTTAATCTTGTTTCATTTTAAAAATATTAAGAATTCTGGACAGGTGTGTAATAAATCATGACTACTCGCTTCCCATAGGTAAAGCAAGTAGACTGGTCAGATTCTGTGTAAGCCCACATTTAATTTCAATTGTTTTATTTTATTTTTATTTTATGTAAAATAACTCTCAATAGAATGAACAAATTCCTTAATTCTGTTTTGTTTGGTTTTGTTTTCAAATTTCAAGAATGTTCTCTATTCTGGACTCCATTAATGAACACATCTCTCTTTATACCACATTTTCTTCCTTACAATAGCAGTATAGTAAGTCTTTAAGTCAGTTAACATGAGAGCCTTATATCTCCCTCCTCAAAATTATTTTGCTTATTTTAGGCCCTTTGAAATTCCATACAAATTATTGAATAAGGTGTCAATTTCTTTAAAAATGCCTGGCTAGGATTAGGAAAATTTGATTACGATTGCTTTAATTCTGTATGTCACTTTTAGGAAAATTAATGCCCTACCAAAATTTAGTTTTCTCATCCATGAATATGGTAGAGCTTTCCATTTAGGTATTCTTCAATTTCTTTCAGTAATAGTTTTTAATTTTCAGTGTGGCGGTCTTGTGTTTGGTACGTTTATTCCCAAGTGTTTCATAGGTTTGATGCTGTTATGAATGGTATTCTAAATTCAACTTCCAATTATTTTTGTTAATATACAGAGATATGATACATCTTTGTATATTGAGGTTGTATCCGTCAACTATTCTAAAATTATATTTGTTCCAGTAGTGTTTTTGTGGAGTCCTTGAATAATCTATATAAACCATCATCTTATCTGAGAAAAACAAACATACTTTCACTTATTCTTTTCCGTTCTCTGTGTAGTTTGTTGCTCTGGTCACATGGCAGTCATTAAAACAATGTTGGAAAACAGTAGATGAGAATGGACATCTTTGACTTGTTCTGATCTTAGAGGGAAAGCATTTGTTCTCTGACTATTAAGTATGATGCAAGGTCTAAGATCTTAATAGGTAATTTGTATCAGGATGCAGAAGCTTTCTTTTATTCCCAGGGTTTTTTAAATAGTGTTTTATATTATGAATGAGCAGTGGATTTCAAATTTTTTTATCAATTTTTTTCTGAGTATTTTATGATTTTATTTTTGTTTAAATGATGAACTTTATTGGTTAAGTTTTAAATGTTTGGTCAGTCTTGCAACCATACATCACCCATTTTTATAGAATCATGCTCTTGCTTCATTGCTCTTACATTGATGTTTTCCATTTCTTATTTTTTAAAATTTCTTCTTCTTCTTATTTTTAGAGAGAGGGCTTACAGGTGTGAGGGGGAGGGCAGAGGGACAGGTAGAGAGTGAATCTTAAGCAGGCTCTATGCCCTGCATGGAGCCTGACACAGGGCTGGATCTTATGACCCTGAGATCATGACCTGAGCCGAAATATAGAGTTGGATGCTTAACTTCCTGAGCCACCCCTATTTTTAAAATCTTTATACTTTATTCACTTTTAAAAGATGTTCTCGTTGGTCTGAGACAAGGTAATTTGTTATAAGGAAGCAGGAGCCCTCCAACTTATAGTTCTTTCTATTGCAGAAAACTCTCGTCTCCCCATTCCCCAAGTAACTCTTCCATTGATGTATTCAGGATGCTATATTTCTAATCACCTAGTAGACCATGAGTTTATTTCTAATATACTTTTTGTTCTTATTGCCAGAATGATTGCATTATCAAAATCTCTGATTTCAATCTTTGAGCTCCTTTAAATAATTGTGGATTTCTAGGGAAATGTTTCTATTTGTATTAGTGCCATTTAATACCTTCTGCACATTATTAAGATTCCAGTAAGTCTTAGAGTTGTGTACATGCTATTACCAACCTCCCTTTTATTATTTATTTATTTATTTATTTATTAAAGATTTTATTTATGTATTTGACACAGAGAGAGAGATCAGATCACAAGCAGGCAGAGAGGCAGGCAGAGAGAGAGGAGGAAGCAGGCTCCCCGCTGAGCAGGGAGCCTGATGCGGGCCTCGATCCCAAGACCCTGAAATCATGACCTGAGCCAAAGGCAGAGGCTTTAACCCACTGAGCCACCCAGGCGCCCACCAACTTCCCTTTTAGCACGACCTGACAGAATACTAGATTCCTGCTTATAATTGTAAACAGCTTCAGGGTTGCCACACATGAAACTGAATATCAAGAGCTATTCTCAAATTCCTTAATTTTATGTCCTAACAACCTTTGTTGGATACTTGCTGTCCTTTGAATTTAGAGCCTAACCATGGCATCTTTTTAATGTTTTATAGTACCTTATCTGATTGACAGTCAATTTTATTCTTTGGAGTTACTTTTTCCCCAAAGTTTTCCAGCTTTCCTTACCATGTTTCTAGTAGTTTAAAGTGTCTATCAACATATCTGTATTTCCAATACTGTAGGTACCGTGTGATCCTATACTATACTCCAGATAGCCTTGGTTGAGAGATGCTTTTCACAGCTATGTAAGTTATATTTCTTCATGTTACTTGTGTTCAAAGGGGGTTATATGCGTCCTAAAACCCCTATTTGATTTTAGCCGGTTTCTTAAAAATGTCTTTGTTATTTATAATTTTTTTTTTATTCTTGTTCTTTTCCTTAAGCTCTGGTAATAGGTGGTGGTCTAAACACTTTGCCTGGGTTACAGGACCCACCTCAAGGGGGATGGAGAGGAGGCAAACTCATCCTTCTATAGTGAAGTCAGTGTCTCATTTTAGTATATTTCAATTTAAAAAATAACTACTTAATATTTTACTTATTTTTTAACATGAATAATATTGTTCCCTTAGTAAATATTCTAAGAACAAAAGGCAAATCCTTTTTCTTTTCTTTTGGTTCAGGTTATTTCTTTTAGTCTTTAATTCTAGCCTGGGAAGCCTCTAGTTTCTCACTTTTTTGTTTTATTTTCTGTTTTGACTTTTTGCTCTTAAGAATTTTTTAGTTTTCTTAGGTACTAGCTCTGTCTAGTAGAATTAACACTGGCAGATCCCTGGGCTGTGAATCAGCTCTCAAGTTATTAAAGAATCATCATCCCTTGAGCATCTGATCACACAGACTTTTTAAAATGGTTACATTAATCATTTTTCAGTTTTTAAAATTGCAGTATATATTTGAAAAGAATATAAGATTAACCATGGTCATACTCAGTTTCAATTATAATTTTTTTACACTATTTATCCAAACTAACAAAATGTCAGCAAATCAGCAGTCTTCCCCTAGCCCTTACTAGGCCAGCTTTTAGTTCCCTAATGTTGTTTTAACTTTGCTGCCAAAGAGTATCTTGGATCTTTTTAAAAGCAGTCCTTAGGTTCTCCCCCACCCCACCCTCCCCATCTTTTACAAAACAAAACAATTCTGACAGAGATATAGTAACATGCTTCTACTAACTCATCAAATTTCAGAATAAATATTTGTTCTCTGATTTAGATTTATTTATAATTTAGGTAAACATTACCATGACAATTGCTGCAAGACTTTCTGATATTCAAAGGCAGTTTACTTACTCAACAATTAAAGTTTTTTTTTCTTTTTAATTAATATTGGGCAACCCCCTGGGAGCTAAACATCTTCTTTCATATCACTTTCTATAATGAAGGACAACCTTACACAGAATTATGCTGAGGGTACAAATCCTTACTAGTTATCAGACACTAAAAAAACAGCTAAACATCTTTCTACAGCTCAGGGTAAGTCTCACTCTGCCCTTAGGTACCACAGCTAGCAAGCTGCAGGAAAGGTTAACTGTGAGGCAGATGCAAACACACTCTGTCAGCAGGACCAGCGCATTTCTTGGCTAGTAGACAGGCAATAGATTTCCCCCTTACAAGAGAGGACCAACAGCACAGTACATAACAAAGCTATACTGAAATTGTACTAGCCCATCCTAGTTGCTATACAGTCATTCTAACCACCTATGTATCTTGAGTAAAACTCATTGCACCGGTTTGTCTATATGTGGGGGTAGAGGGGTGCAGAAATATGTATATATACATTATATATATATAATATATATAGATATATAAATTAACATATTCATACTGTTCAAAATGCTCTCTGATAAATTTCAGTGACTGTGTTGGAAATGTAAAGTAATTTTGTTTGGAGCGTTGATTTCTGATTAGAGTATTTCAAATGTTAACTCATCTTTTCTAGTGGGTAAGTTAAAGATAATTTACATATACATATAGACTATACCATATATTCTAAAGTATTCTAAAAGTAAAATGCTATATAGTCAGTTTTAAAAAAGGGCATGGAGGGATTCATTCATTCCTTTATTCAATAAACCTGTTAGGAACTACTGTAAGCATTAAGGGTACAGACAGAATAGTGAAAGCCTTGATTGCTAAAGAAGAGAGATACAGTACAACGGGATAAAAAAGGAGGAACGATGTCTCTTTGGTAGAGAAATCAAAGTAGTCTTACTGAAAAGGGGACATTTTTGACTGTAACAAAAGGAATACAACTGACAAAGTCAAATAGTCTTACAAAAGCCTTTTTGTTCAAACTTCAGCTTTATAAATGCATTGCTTTCTGTGTTCCTCCTTTCCTTAACATAGAACATGCTTCAGGGCAACGTCATTGCTAACTCATGATCCTGTAATTGATGCCCACTAATACATTTTTAGTTTGTGCTAAGTCTGAGATATTTATTAGGAACTTCTCTTTAACTTCTGTTCTATTACAGTAAAGCTTAACGTGTAATAGAAATTTTTTTATTTTTTTGTTCTGTTTTGTTTCGTTTGTTTCTTTTAATGCTGTCTTGACCCAGTTTTGCTTTTTTTGCTTCTTAGAAGCTGTTAAGTTCCTCTTCTTGGGCAGCTAATGAAGACTGCACCCCTGCCACTTCTCTTATCAGGCTCTGGGTCTCTTAAGGTCAGGCACCAGACAGTGGAGATAGCCCCTTTGCCCAGGAGCCCCAAATCATTCAAATCAGTCATTCCTCAGGGAGCCTGAACAATCAAGCTAACTCCACTCTATGTACCTTAAATAAGCTGTCCCCTGAAGTTCCTGCTTGCTGTTAGTCTGTCCATGTTGCAGTCTCCTGTGTGGCCTACCTGGACCCCCTCTCATATTCGGAGCTGAGAGTGACAAAGAGTTCTCCTTTTCATCCAAGTGTCAGTGTGTTGTGTTTCACCATCAGAAGAATCTTTACATCTTATGAAACAATTGGCAATTGGAGCAGTGTGGTTGACTCTCACATACATTTGTGGGGAGACTGCGCTTTGCTTATTAATTGGTTCAAAACCACTGCTAAAGTGACTTGGGATTTCTTTGTTTCTGTGTCTGCCAGTGGTCACCACTTTTCTCTTTACCCCAGCTTTCTAGGTGTGGGTATATTCAAAACAAACAGTGTTACTTGGCTACATTTCAGGAGTTGATTTTGGCCCAGGTTGGGGCCCCATCCCAGTGCAGTGAGGGTGATAGGCCAGTAGAGCCACTACTTGGGTGGGGCTTTCCTGTCTGCTTCCTGTCACATTTTGTTTGCTACAGGCCTCTTCCAGGGGCTGGCACTATGGCCATGTTTTTTTATTATTTGAGGCAGAACTCTAGTTTGTCCACGTGTTTCAGCCACCTCACCCTGTAGAGGAAGGCATTCCTTGGGCTCCTCTGAGTCAGAGGTATTGCCTTCTGGTCACCTTGTCCATCTTGCTCAGATGGTGTGGTGTCCTGCCTGTCTTGTCTGCTGTTGCAAACTTTGCTGCTGTTGCCAGTGATCTTCATGCTTCTCAGACACTCAGAGGTATTATAGATTGTAGGTTGCACCCTTGGAGACTGGTAGCCCAACATTTAATCCAAAGAGAGCGTGGGACAAATATGTCATCCATGTATCCTCCTCTTAAGAATACCTGCCCAAGTTACCCAATTGTTTAAATAATGTGGGACCACCTAATCAGTGTGCTTTGTCCTTAGTAAATGCCCCCACATAGGAACATGCAAAGAGACTGATACTTTGGGTAAGGGCTTATGGTACTGTCCCAAATAAAGGCTGCTATAGCTCTCTAAGTACAAACCCCAATCCCTGGGAAGTAGAGTTGGAAGCCTTGGGAAAAAATGACCACGAGGCAATTCTAGCAATTTGGAGGCTTACAGTGGTGACTGAGCTGACTCTTCTTCCCATCTTAATAGGTGAGATGCTATGGAAGGAAGAAGATGAGTAAGAGATATAGCAGGGCAGAGGTTAATACCTGTGAGGTACTTGAGTTCTAAGTTCCTTGTAAGTTCTTCATTATATACTTCCTATTTGAGAATCAAAATCAAAATAAAAAATCAAAATAAAAAAATCTGTTTATTTATATTTCAGAAACACTTTCACATTGATGTAGCTTCATGGAGACTACTTAACCTAATCTTATGGTTTAAATTCCCTAAAGGTAGAAGCCAAGGGAGAGGACATCAAATTGGTAATTAAGTAGTAGGGTAGATCACTAAAATTTATCGCTAAAAAATAAAAATTAGCATATTTGCCCAAAGATTATAATTAGGGACATCTTTGTTTATGAGCCTCTAGAGTTTAGTAAGGGGAAATTTATTAGAAACCTAATAAGAAGTTAAGGCAGTTTAGTTATCATTGAAACACAAAGTCTGTGAAAATATTAAGATAATTCTTAAGCACAAAAAAGAATCCCTGAAATCACAAGGTGAGTTTAGTAAAGATTTACTGTTTCCAGAATTGTCATTCTACTCAGTGTACATCTTGGATGTCACTTTGGATGGTAATGACAATGAGAGTAGAAATCTGAGACATGGAAGGCGGCGCTAGTGATAAGTCTGTGTCCTGTCTGTGTTTTCCAGTTTCCTGTTTTCCAAATTGATGTCTGTTGTGACCACTAGCAATCTCCACCACTGTACATGGTGGGGTTTTTTTTGTTTTTTTTGTTGTTTGTTTTTTTTAAAGATTTTATTTATTTATTTCACAGAGGGAGAGAGGTCACAAGGAGGCAGAGAGGCAGGCAGAGAGAGAGAGGGGGAAGCAGGCTCCCTGCTGAGCAGAGAGCCCGATGCGGGCCTCGATCCCAGGACCCTGAGATCATGACCTGAGCCGAAAGCAGAGGCATTAACCCACTGAGCCACCCAGGCGCCCTTGCTTTTGTTTTTTAACTATTGTGTTTTAACCCTGCCTCTTAACCGTTGATCACTGACTCATGATGAGCTATGCCCAGATTTGCCATAGTAAGTTGCACCCTATTCAGTTGACTCCTGTTCTTTCATGCACCCTTCTTTTGGCACCAATTCCTAATTTTCATCTGGAGACCCCCTCCCTTTCTCCTTTTGAGTCTATCTGCCTCACACAGGGTTTCCTGTTGCACAAAGATTTCCTGCAAGAGAGAATCATGATGTGGGTATATATACTAGGTGGCCATACAGTTTGTTTGACCTTGGGCAGTTCTAATTCACACCCATTTTTCTTGTTGATTTATATTTAGTGCCGTTGCACTCCAAAGCATCTTTGGGCAATATATTACATACCTCATATAATCTAGAAGTATATTATGTGTCCGTTGTCACAATAGTTGGTTTAGCCATGGTCAAAGCCATTTTTGAGATGTTAGATATTTGTGGGGTGCTTGAAGAGAGGCAAGACTTGGAATTAAGAGGGTTTAACATGGACCGGAAGCAGCATAGTTGCTAAAAGGGAAGAGCCCAAATCATTGAGTCCACACTCAGTGGTGGTGCATTAGAATACTGCCAACACCATGGAGGGTGGGGCCAGAAAATCTAGATCCTTGTAATCAGTTTTATTCTCTGCTATTCCTATTCCTATTTTATATCTATCCCTATTTTCTCACCTCCAGGAGCCAACACGTTTTTTTCCCCCTAGCCTCCTGGACCATGCTTTTTGTTATTAGCCATAGGCATAGTCTTCAGCAATCCAAATTAGATCCTTATAGCTCAGCATCGATACTTCAATGTACTGAAATATGCAAAATAACCACAGGATATTTTATTCAGTTCTGCTGCCTCCTTACATTCATCTGTTATTTCATTCCAATGTTCTATTTGGCTCTTTCTAAATAAATCACATGCAAATGTCATTTAAATAAAAAATTAAATTAAAAAATCAAATAGCTTCCTGCTTTTTAAATGGATGCTATTCTCCTAAGAACATTTATGGTTGTCTGAATTGCATACAGTGGTTAAAATACCTGATTTTTAAGGAGTTTTTGTCATGAATCAAAATATTATTTTCACTGCAAAGTAAATATTGTCACCTAAAGACCAACATTAAGTGCAGACAGCTTCTGCATCAGTGATTATTATGATATAAATAAATTCACATAACTTGAATCATGTTTTAGCTTATAAATTTATAAAGATACAAACATGTGTTAACACATTATAATCTGGTTTTATCAATGAAGTTGTATCTATTATTAGTAAAGATCAAAAGAATTACCAGTAAGTAAAATCTAAATCAAAAGGATGAAAGTCAACAGAAATTAAAAAAGAATCTCTTCATTTAATCTATACATGATCAAATTGCATAAGTACAGATGGAAAAAAAGTCTAGCGTATATGTGAAAAATACTTTTCTTATTGAATTTCAAGTTCAATTATTGTCAAACAATAGTGAATTTTTTGTTTTAATATTGCAAAGCTAGCGTTTAAAAAGGTTATGCTACACAAGGGAAAATAATACTATGATTCATGTACAAAGGTTATTGAAAACCAGATGTTTGTCTCAAGACATATTAGAATTTCTAAAGATTCATATAGAACTACAGGTATTCACTGTACAATTTGGATGGACAGAAGTCAGAGGAGGCATAATCATTTTCTTATTCGGTACAGGATTCAACTAGATTATTTTAAGGTTCCTTTCATCTTTCAGTTTATCTGAAGGCACCAAGGTGTGAGTGGAATTCTCATTGTGGTTAATTTATGTAATTGTTAGCAGAAGCACACTGAAAATCCACACCGATAAGTTTTTCTGGGATTCTCCAGGATGAATCAGGCATAATTTTGTGGACTTGCATATACAGTGTAAATTGTCATGTGGTTAATAATAAACTTAATGAATATATTTACTTGTCATACAGATTTAATGAATATATTCGTTTAAAATTAATGTAGCAATGGATAATAATAGTAAATTTTTGAGAAATTCTGTTGGTATCATAATTAAAAATATTGAAAATGGTATTGGAGTTTCTACATGTGAGTGTTGAATAGGTAGGTTTGCAAATATAAATCACCAAAATTCAGTAGTGATAATGAAAACTTGGCTAAAGAGAAAGTGCAGTGCATAAAGAATGAATCTTGGAATACTGAAAAAAAAAAAGAAGAAATGTCAGAATACCTTCAGTTAAGGACTGCTAATTGAAATAAGGTGTTGGTAGGGGAAGGGTTAATTTCTGATGCATGCATTAAAACATCAAGCAACCTAGGCAGAGAGTCTTTTATTTTTTTTTTTATTTTTTATTTTTTTAAGATTTTTATTTATTTATTTTGACAGAGAGAGAGAGATTACAAGTAGGCAGAGAGGCAGGCAGAGAGAGAGGGAGAAGCAGTCTCCCCGCTGATCAGGGAGCCCAATGCCAGCTTGATCCCAGGATGCTGAGATCATGACCTGAGCTGAAGGCAAAGGCTTTAACCCACTGAGCCACCCAGGGGCCCCCAGAAAGTCTTTATAAGCGTAGATCTTAATAAGTCTATGTCAACTAGTGAAGTGCCTGACTTGGACAGGAGAACAAGAAATACTTGTTTACTGTATGAATGAACCCATATTTCTCTTTTGCATTCCACTTAAAATATATAAAACTGCATTTTTAAACAATAAGCCCATCAAAGTAGTGAGCTTACTACAGGCCAGTTACTTTAAGCTATTTACATTAATCTGTAGAACTAGATCTGTGTATGTAATGGTGAGTGTGGTATAAATGTAGAATTATAGATTAATACATATATATTTCTGTCTGGCAATATTGATTCATATTTTAAACTCTTATGTGATTTCTTATTAATGAAGAATTTCTTATTCATTTTTTGCTGGTTGAATTTAGTTTTCCATTCCTCAATTTGTAGTCTGTCTTGAGTTCTCCCAACAGACAGAGATTCCATGTTTCTCTCACATAGTAATACTGCTGTGTTGTGGGATTCTTTGCAGAAAGTCCATTTCTCTGTTCCTGGGGAAAAATTCACTAGTACTTGGGATGCTGTGTTTTCCATCCATACAGCACAAGATATTCATTTTTATTGTTCTGAGGAGAGCTGTTAAAGGTTTGTCACCAGATTGTCTGTAGTTTCCTTTCCTACATAAATTCAGTAGTAGTTTTATTATATATTTATAGCAACCTTCAAAAAACTCCTGAAGTGATAGTTTTTGACTGTTATAAAAAATGTAAAATGATTATTTTGGATATATTCTTATTTTTAAAATATTTTTTCTAGTAAAGAACTACAAACTACATACCTGCTGTAGGTTGACCTATAGCAATTCCAGGAATGCATTAATAAACGGAGGTTCAGAAAGTGCCATAGAATGTATTTCAGTAATTAATCCTATGTAAAAGAACCAGTTCCACTGGCAAACTAATTTTTTAAAACTGAACATATTTCAAATATCAAAGAATGTCACTAAAGAACCTTCACACACTTTCTTGAGAATACTCTAATCTCTGTTCATTCAGAATGGTGTCTGTCAACACAGAACTTAATGGCCATATCTCTGTTACCCAGATGAGAAATTGCCCATACTTTAAAGATGGCCTTTTAATTTATGAGTTAGAGCAAAAAAAAAAAAAGCAAAGCAAATATCATTGTCCCTAGACAGAATATTCATTTAGATATAGAACTGAATTAAATCTGGCAATGTATAGGAAAAAAGTGATCTTGAAACTGAAACAAGAAAACATTTTATTTATGCAGCTGTATTAAGAAATGAAGAGATGAAAGTAAGGATCTTAGGCTTTCTCACTGTTAACACTTTTCTTTCAGAAAAATATTTAAAGTTGGTGTAGAAAAGTTGGAAGCATAAATTATAAAGTTATTACAACCTTCAAGTATAAAGTGATTTCTCTAAAAATCTGAACTTGTTAAAAGCAAATAATATTATTAAAGATATGGAAAAATATTGTTTTATATCATTTTATATTCTGTGAATTGCATGGTTGTGATTAAAGTTGTTTACTAAATTTTACCAAATAATATCCTTGTGAAATTGCCAGTACAACTTTCATTACCTCTAATTTAAGGCATGAATAATATTCTACATTTATTTAAGCTTACTTTAATTAAAAACTGAAAGAAGAGGAAAAGAAAGTTAAGAGAATTAACAGCATCCCAGAAGCTGCCCATGTATCTTTTTCCAGTCACTTTGCCCAAAGATAACTGCCACTGTGACTTCTAATATTTGTTACTTTGTTTTGTGTTTAAACTTAAAAAAGTAATGTAATACAGTATATGCTCCTTTTTTCCCTGGTATATGCTCTTTTATACCTATCTTCTTTAATTTAACATTAAATTTGGGAGATCTTCCCTAGTTTTGCTTGTAGTGATAGTTTATGCTTTCTCATGGTAACTGGTTTTCCATCTCTGCTATTGTTGATAAACATTAATTTTTAGTTTTTGACTATTATGAATAATATTGTTATACACGTACTTGTTCATTTTTGGGAGGAACATTATGTTTGCCTTTCTGATAAGAACACACTTGAAAGTGGAATTAGTGGGCTAGTGGCTAATAATGTATTCAGCTCCAGCAAATGCAGCAAAAGCTGTTCACGGTGGTTTATTTAGCTCCCACCAGCAGTATCTGAGAATTCTGCTAGCTGTACATCCTCACTAACATTTGTTATTGCCTGTCCTAAGTTGTGGAGATATTCTATGTCTTCTTTTAAAAGACTTTTTGTTTACTATTTTTTTAAAGATTTTATTTATTTATTTGACACAGAGAGAGAGATTACAAGCAGGCAGAGAGAGAGGAGGAAGAAGTCTCCCCACCGAGCAGAGAGCCGGATGCGGGCCTCGATCCCAGGACCCTGAGATCATGACCTGAGCCGAAGGCAGAGACTTTAACCCACTGAGCCACCCAGGGGCCCTTGTTTACTCTTTCTAGAACAATTTTTTGCCACATACTGAGCACTTTGTAAATGCTAACGTTATTATTTTGTAGAGAAGATTTTAGTAAAAAAGAGATAGTAATTAGTTCTAACAAGATAGAATTCACAGTGCTTGGGGATTATCTTATAAATAAATAAATACATAAATAAAGATAAATATCATAAGCAGATAATCAAATTTGTAATTGTCTTAATATGGGAAGTCTAATTCAAAAAGGTTACTAATTTCTAATTACAAACACTTTCAAAGAATGTATTTTGTAGTGTCCCAGCCTTCTTCTGAATTTAGGAATTTGATGTTTTTTTTAAGTGTGTTTCAGAGAAATTAAGAATATTTTCAAAATCCTTCTATTTATTATACATTCTTTATCATGATGACTTTACTCATTCTATATTTTGTAAGGCAATATTTACTTTTAAAATGTCATTTTATTTACATTAAGAAGCTAAAAGTAAACTGAAGCCATTTCACTTAAGAAGTGGGAAATCCTGATATTAGGATGGAAAAGGCATCACTTAATTTTATAAGAACATTAAGAAAAAATATACCAGCATTAAATATCAAATATCTTAGAGTGAATATTAATGAGCACTTAAATTCAATGCTGGTATGTGTTTTTTAAGTTAATGCATGATACTTTAGTAGGAAAAAAAAGTTCAAAGGATAAAAATCATGTATAAAAAACTTCTTTATGCTCCATGAATTTGAGAGACTAAAAATATTGCAATTGTCTGGCTTACCAGAAATGCTCCTCAATATTGAGATTGAATTCCCTTGGAAAACAGTTACAATCAATTTTCATTTGATACATTCAGCTACTCAATGAGATTAGATGTTAGGATTTATAGTATAACTTGTTCTGCAAATTATAGCTCTCTTGCAAGGGTGAAGACGTGGAGGGAGTATGCAGTATATTTCCCAAACTTGGTCTTCAGCTTTTAACTGGACACGTAAACTAGTAGTGATCTGATCAGAAGGCAAGTAGAGCAACATTTCAATTTGAAAGGAAGCTGTAATGATTTGAAATATTGTTCTCGTAGTTCACTTGGATTCTGCTAAAGCTGTAGAAGTGAAATTCTGAAAAGGAAAAGAAACACTTCAGGGACAGTGAATTCCTTCATTGGAAACTGAAGCCCATTTCTGTTATATGACGGCAGGGACACCATTTACACGATATTTATGATGGTACTGGTGTCGTGAAGTAGAACATCTTTGATATAATTTAAGAAACAGTAGCTGATAAAGGAAATAGGTAAGAATCATAGTTAAGAACATATGGATGTGTATTATTAAAAAGGGAAATTAAACATTAAAGTAAAAACATTAAAATGTTGACTTCAAAACTTAATTCGAGCATTTCTTTTTATTAAACTTCATTACTGAAATTAGACTCTGGATATTCTAAACCCAAACCACTTCTTATCTGTTATATTGTACATGATTAATAGTGATTCAATATAATCTCAATGTCAGAATGCTAGGTCAAATATAAATTGTTGATTCAGGATCAGATTAGAATAACCTGGGTGGCTCAGTTGGTTAGGTGTCTGCTTTCAGCTCAGGTCATGGTCTCGAGGGTTCTGGGATCCAGCCCAGCCTCAGGCTCCCTGCTCAGTGGGGCGTCTGCTTCTTCACCGTCTTCCTCTCCATCTTCAACCTCCTTCCTTTCCAATGAAGATATATAATGAGTATTATAAATCCAATTCCTAAAATAATTTCATTCTCTACTTAACTAACTGTTAAGGTCAGAATTGATTAAATTGAGACTACAAAATTATATACATTTACTGAAAGTTCCAACTAAAGGTCAGTGGGGAAATTAAGGCAAGACTTTTTAGTAATGTAAATACTAATACTTTATTATAATGGAAAAAGCTGTAGTATTCCTAGAATTTATTATATTTTGTAGCATTCAAGAGTATTTGCTAAATTGATAAGGAGGCCTGCTTGACACAGAAAAAGGGAAAAAAACACATTTTTAAATAAAAAATATACTTCATCCTCATGCCAACATTATAATAACATTGTAATTGTTATTTATTATCGTTATCATCATCACAGCAGCATTTAATTGCATGGTATTAACTGTTTCAAACTCTCCTAAGCATTCAGACTACATTAACTAACTTAGTCCTCACAACAAGGTTTTGATATATATATATATATATATATATATATATATATATATATATATACATACATACATACACATACACATATATATTTATATTTTTTTACCCCACATGTTGGAAAAGTAAATAAAACTTAGATTAAGGTAATTTACTAAAGATTATGAGCTCTGTTATGAGAAGAGCACTAGATGAGAAATCAAGAAACCTATATTATTTTGTTCTGCCTATTTCTAAAATCAGATAGGAAGATAGGAAGATAGTAATTGGGGTATTCTATTTTCAGTAAGTAGAGAAAGATTGAGTTCTTACTGTGCAGCATTTTTTTTTTGCAGTGGATACTTTAATCATTCAACTCTGCACTGTTAGTATTTTACCTTTTGTGTAGATAAGCAGAGGTTTGAGAGGTTGAATGTTTCCCTTAAAATATATAATGGATCTAGGAATTAAACCTGGATCTATTTGAGACCTATAAGGTCAAGCTCATTCCATTTTCCTAATTCTTATCCCCACAATTTTATACCATAAAGTGATTATATGGTATGCTTATTTAAAAAAGTTTTCCAGCATTAACATTTCTCCGCATTGAGTAACTTTACTGGTTCTAATACATGACTTGTGTTCCAAATACAAATCCAATGCAATTTGTGGTTTATTGCCCTACTTGACTTCTCACCAGTGGTTGATGCTGGAGGTAAGCCTACTTCTAGAAGTGCTCTGCCTTCCTACTTCCAGTAAAGCATGCTGCTCTTTGTGTTCAACTTCTTGGCCACTTTCAAGCTTCTTCATTAACTCTTTAAAGGGTGATGCTTCCACAGGTTCAGTTTTTAGAGATGGTTAAATTTGCCAAGTAAGCAGAGACATGGAATCTATTTATTTTTATGAATAATTTTGAAATGTGCAGGAGTTACTATTTATATCAATGATATTATGGACAAAAATCTTTCTGTTATTTTATAACCTTTGCAAGTGCCTGGCTCACTTACCAAGCAGTTGTGTCGTCTTTAAATGATGTGGACAGACATACTCTTTATATGAAAATATAACATGAAGTTTTTTTTTTTTTTTTTTTTTTAAAGATTTTATTTATTTATTTGACAGAAAGAGATTACCAGTAGGCAGAGAGGCAGGCAGAGAGAGGGGGAAGCAGGCTCTCCGCTGAGCAGGGAGCCCGATGCGGGCCTCGATCCCAGGACGCTGAGATCATGACCTGAGCCGAAAGCAGAGGCTTTAACCCACTGAGCCACCCAGGCGCCCTAACATGAAGTTTAATTGGGGAATTGAGAAATACTCAGTTGTGTGCCACACTTTATGGAAATGTCATTTATGAGGGATTGTGATGCATAGGATTTCAGTGTTGGTAATGAAGTCGTCCAGAGAGTCAATCTAGGGTCATATTCCTGTAAGTATTGTGCCTCACTTGAAAGTGATTTGAGGCTGGCAAAAATACTTAAACTGCCAATATATTTCTTGCTTAAAAACTTTATTTGTTCTTTATCATTATAGAAATAATACAGTATGTTTCAGTATCCTTTGAATATTTTGAGTTTTGTGAATCTAATGAACAAAAGCACATTAAATTTTTGAATTGTATTGTATTGTGTATTATAAAAATACAAGGATGGATGAAACTTAAGGTTTTTTTTTTCCCCCTTGAGTAAGGTAATTTTCTATCAACAGTAAGTATAAAACAGAATGTAAGTATAATCAAGGGAGAGGTAATACAAAATAACAGTTAAAAATTTGGGCTATAGAGATGTAAATCTTGGGTTAGTAGTCTGTCTCCACCATTTATTAGAGGTAGGTACTACCTTCGCCAGATTGCTTAGTGTTTCTGTATCCTATTTCCTTATCCGGAAGTTTGAAATAATATTTCTATGTTACAGATTTAGGATAAAATTTTGTTATAAATGTCAATTTTTTGGGACAGTATTTGCCACATCTTGCATACTTTGTAAATGTTTGCTAAATTTTTATTAAAAAGGCAAGATTGAGCATGGAAACAATTCCAAACTGGAAGCTTGAAATCCATATCATCAAAAACAGGCAAGTATTAGTGTTGGTAGTCAGTAACATAAAGATTTGTATACCCTGTCTATATTCAAAGGCTGTTGTTAGTATCAGTTTGATTTTGACATGCAAAGCAGTACTGTACACCAAATCGTTACATTAGTGCTCTTAATTTACCTTCATTCTTGTTTCTAGAGTGATTTAACTACAGTGATCTTCATTTAGAATTTCTCATACAGAATGAAATGCATTGGCGGCCTGTGTGGCCTCCAAGCATCTAACTCTTGGTTTCTGCTCAGGCCCTGATCTCAGGGTTGTGAGATCAAGCCCCCAGTAGGGCTCTGTGCTCAGCAGAGAGTCTGCCTAAGACACTCTCCCTCTACCTCCTCCTCCCCGACCACTCTCTCTCTCTTTCTCTGAAATACATAAGTCTTTAAAAAAATATATATATATATAATTTTCATTTAGTTTATATAAAATGCTTTTTTTCCTTTTAGAATACATATTTTGTGCAAAAGCAGAACTTCAATATAAGTATTAGGTGTATATTATGCATCAGTTACTGTTTATAAACTATGATATTTACAAGAATGCTAATGACACATAACACAAATTGGAAAACATTAGAAACATATTTAAGAAATGAATTATTTTGACATACATCTGTGATAAATGTATATTTACTGTATAATTATAATTTATTTATCTGATTTCAAAACTAACCAGCAAAATTAAGACATTTACCACAGTTTTAGGAGCAGAAATAAGGAACATTTCCAAGAAAAATTACATTCCATTTTGTGGACGGTACTGTTTCAATAATGTGTATGTTTTTCTTTTTACTTTTGCTATAATGGCATTCAAATTTGGCACTTATTTTAATATGAATTTTATGGAAAAATGAGCAAACTTTTAAAGCTGTTATGTACCTAACAAAAAATCTGTCATTTATTTATCTCTTCAATCAGCTGATTTTTTTTTTAATTTGGAATTTTTGTTTTACTTTAATAGTAACACGTTTAATGAGTAGTATAGATTAGGTCTGGTGTATCAAACTCATGATTTCATGACTATTACGATTCAACATAATGCTGAGTTAAGCACAATCTGGATTTTAAAATACTTAGGATATATTTATAAGTGGTAACCCAGTAGGGTGTACATTGTGGCAGTCAGAGAATAACTGAAGATGTGGAAATAGCTCAGATATTATGATTGTTTTCGGTTGTATTCCTGGCACACAGGAGAAGCTCAACACTGTATTGAGGAAATTAATGAGTAACCAACACTTTTTTCCTAGCTCATTTTTACTTCTAAAGAAAAAGCACTGTTTTATATTTTCTTAACCTCATTTTTCTGAACCCATCTTCTATACAGACATAGGTTGTTTGTTGTTTTTTATAAGATTTTATTTATTTGAGAGAGAGAGAGACAGAGATAGTGAGAGAGAGAGCATGAGCAGGGAGAAGAGGGAGAAACAGGCTCCCCGCTCAACAGGGAGCCCCACATGGGGCTTGATCCCAACCAGGACCTAAACCTGAACCAAAGACAAAAACTAAATTGGCTGAGCCACCCAGGCGCGCCCAGATGTAGGTTTTATATAATTGCATCTTTTGTTACGGATTAAATGTGTAGACGTGAAAAGAACTAGTACTCCAGTGAAGTTACCCTGAAATCAAGTTTTGTGGTCTATTGAATAAATGTACACAATTTTATGTCCCATTGCATAATAAAGTTTTAGAAGCAGAAGAAAACAGAAATGTTTCTGCCACAAATTCTTTATGTAAGGTCATATATGTAAAAGGGAAATGCTCAATGTCTTATGGCTCATGGTGGCATAATTGCTTCTACAAGGCAAGTATCCTGATTGCATTAGATGCTTTTATTTCAAAAATTACTCATAATTCTCATTTCTGCTTTTAATATTTATCAAAACATTTTATCAGTAAATATCAGAATCTAAACATAAATGACTGTAGTTAAGTTCCAAACATTAAATAGTGAAGTAAACTTCACTATTGCAAATTATGGTGGCAAGTAATATTTGGTTTTTACTGAGCATATATAGTAATAGTAAACATATAGGAATGCTAGAAATACTAAACCATTCAATCAAAACACGGATTTATTGAACACATAATTTTTAAAGTAACAAATGGCTGAAGTCCAAGGAAAGATTTTTTTTTCTGATTCAGAGATTAAAATTATGGTTACATCCCCATGGAAATTAAATAATTGAAGATATTTTATGTTGTGGACTTTCTTTTCTTTCTCAGATAAGAAATTTAAGATTTTCAGGTTGCGGCAGGGAATTAAGTCTCCCAAATGCAGACACAGGGGTAAGAAAAGGATCAGTTACTACATATGTGGATTTTGGTCCTTAAGATTATATAGTCAGCCATGAAAAAGCTTTGCAGTTTGAAATATGGATAATATTATTCTAAAATAAATAAATTTTTTGATCATGTGGGTATGCATTTTGGCAGAAGAAGCATGGGGTTAGAGTTCCTATCTTAACTCCCCTCATTCTGTCACTTGAGAGGGGTATTTTAAAAATGAATCATTAATTCTTAGAGCTGGAGGGATGTTGATACTGATATAAAGTTGTGAGGTAAATAAAAACATAACAAAACTACTAGTTCTGACTCAATAAAGTTTTATTTACTTTATCAATAAATTTGTTGCATGGAAATCAAAATTTTAGATTTAGTGTTGATTTTCTGATGTTTACCCTACATATTTTGGGGGAGATGATTTTTTAAATCTGGTGACCAATTCTATAATATTGTATGTGATATACCCACAGTAAGTGAATGGTAGGGTTAGTGAATGCTGTAAGCATTTTTATATCGCTGAGATGTTCCAACAAGACTTAATAGGTGGTGCTTTCTCTGCTTTTGTAGGAGTATAAAGGAAGTTAATTCATAAACCTTAGAAATTAAAAGATACTTTCAAAGGGAGTACATGAAAGATTTTCAGTGGGTGCATTGGAATCATGATATGGGGAGGTGAATGTGAATGTAGTAAGATAATGCTACAGTATAGGGGTTTTTGAAATGCTGTTCAGGAATCAAACTTTTTACTTTGGCAAGCTCTTTCCAAGCTTTTGTATATGCCTGCTTTACATATTACACTAAAACAAGAATCTCATTATGGTTGAAACAAAAAAGCTTTTTATCATCTAAGAATAGTTATGTTTTCAAGCATTCTGTAATTCTATTTATCATTTAGATTCATTTTAAAGGCATACAATTTGCTTTAGTAATGTCAAGAGTACATTTTATTGCTTTGGCAATCTAATGCATTAAAACAAAAGTAATTCTTTTAGTCGATAAAAATACTGTTTTGTATGTATATTTTACTGCAAAAATAGCTATAAATGCAAAGATAATTAATATCATATAATTTTTAAGGATAAATTGTTTACACAAATACAACAAAGACAGTTTTGGTTAGTAGAAACAATTTATTTTCCACTGTATAGAACACAAAGATAAAACATGATATTCATCCAATTGAATATAGTGAGATGATATGTCACATCTTTAAATGAACCTTGTAGTTGATAGAAAGCAAAATCTTATTTTTACGTCTATCCAAATTATTCCTTTGTTTTGCTACCAGAATATATTGTACCCTATAAGATCCACAGCAGTGGCGATGTAATGTATTAATTCATCTTTTCATTAATCCATCCACTTGGACTAGGGAAATGTATTCAGTAATATGAAGAACATACACAAGTGGTTATTTAGAAATATTCGTTTTTTTTTTCATGTAAAGAGTTCAGATGAGATTGAATGCCAAGAAATCGATGGGGAGACTATTGCAATAGTGAGTTAGAGGAGAAAGGGAAGGAAGAAGGGGTACAGACATATTAAAAAGGGAATAATGTGATAGAGTAGTCCAGTTGGATATAGGAGTTCTGGGGACGTGAGAAGACATTTTGCTTGTATTTCAAATATATTCATATAAAAATGCCAAATCATCCCTTACCTGTAATATCTTCTATTCAATCTAGACTTGTTTTACTTCCCTGGCTTTTCTTAATTCCTCAATTTCTCATTCTCACCTAATGTGTAATTTGAATGAGTAGAGAAGAGTACCCAGGTTAGCAGATTTAAGGAGAAAAATAAATTATTAAAAGGAAAGCCAGAGACCTGGCTATCACCTCAAAGAACAATGCTAGAAAGTGACAAGAATTGAGATTCTGGAGGAAGAGTTAAGTAGCAAGTGGGTGGGATACTGTTCCCAGGTAGCCCCATGTGCCCCTGGCATGCCACAAAGCAAACCTACCTTGAATAAGAAACCAGAGCTGGAGTTCTGGGTTAAGACCAAATACCTATCTTTCATTCATTCACAAACCAAATGTGGACTTTTCCTCCCTACATTCAGAGCCTCTCCAAAGATTCCATGTGGTTAAGGGAGAAGGGAGTGGTAGCATTTGCTTAACATCTTTCTGTTTATTACCTAACCATGGAATTGTGACTCAGATCATACAGACAAGGGAGCTAAGAAAGCATGCTCCTGGCTTCCACTCCTCAACCTTCAGTAATGCTTAGAGACAGAACATTTTTTTCCTCAAGTCCTCCTTCAAACACAAAACAGATTGCATTTGTTGTATCTGGAAGGCAGTTCTTCACCACTGTTGTTGGTATTCATATTAACTAATATCAAAATGGCTTTGTAAGTAAACTGAATAGGACACAGTAGTCTCTACTTAATCATTGCCATCTTTCAGGGGAGTGATAACTAATGATTTAATCTGGCAAATGCACTCAAGATCCACTTTGGTTCCTCATGGCCATGCCTATACATAATTTCTTTGGGCCTAGTTTGAAAGGAGGGAACTGTTCTCAGCCCTATCAGATCCATCACCTCCTTTTTGTAACTAGTATATTTTACACTCCCCTTACTGTCCTGAAGTGAAATTCATAGGTAATATTAACTACCCATGCAAATTTACCAAGAAATCAATATATTGTCCTAATTATATAATAAAGAAAAAATGAAAAAAAAGAACAATGCTGATAATGTACACTGAAAACTCCTGGAAGGTTCCTTCTTCCTAAACCATTTGACATAGATGGTGCAGTTTGTAGTCTCCAAACTTTTCCCCCTATTGCTGCCCAGATATCCAGATTCCTAGCTGTCTCTTTGCCTTAACTCTTGGTGCAAATGATTACCATCTGGGTTAATGAGTTTCTGACTTCTATTTTGGGAAGCTGGATCCAATGTGGTACCTACTTCTCTTTGGTATTGTGTACTCAGAATTCTGCCATTAGCCAGAAGGCATGGAAATGATCCAGTTCCACACTTAAGTATTCATTCTTGATCAGTCAAAATGTAGCCAGTTTTTTTTAATTTTAATTTTATTTTTTTTTGTTAAAGATTTTTTATTTATTGACAGACAGAGACCACAAGTAGGCAGAGAGGCAGGCAGAGATAGAAGAGGAAGTCAGCTCCCTGCTGAGCACGGAGCCCCATGTGGGGCTTGATTCCAGGACCTGGAGGTCATGACCTGAGCCGAAGGCAGAGGCTTAACCCACTGAGTCACCCAGGCACCCCTGTAGCCAGATTTTTAAAAAATATTTTCTATGTACTTAAAATGATTTGTGAAACACTGATACTGACAATCAACTAAAACCATTTTACAGAAATAGGTATGATGATAAAACATATTAACCTATACTTACTACTGTGACAGTCCTATGTACATTCTAAGTTCAATAATTCAATATAAATACAGGTAAAATTTTTGAAATTATTTAACATAAACTATGTATATTCATTTTCAACTTTTGATAAGGTGGGTTTCTTCTGAAGGGTGTGTGTGTGTGTGTTTGTGTTTGGGAAGAAGTGTATAGCTGCTCTTAAATAGGACTACTGAAGGTAGGGAAGTTGGTTTCTATTTCTTTTACATTTTCCCATAGTACGCATATAAGTCTCCTAGAGTTGCCATAACATGTTATCACAAACTTAGTGACCTAAATCAATAGAAATTTATTTTCCTATAGTTCTGGAGGTCAGAATTCCAAAATCAAAGTGTCAACAAGACAGCGATCACTATGAAAACTCCCAGTGGAGAATCCTTCCTTTACTTTTCCAGCTTTAGGTGGCTATCAGCATTTCTTGATTTCCTTGGCTTGTAGCCACATCGTTCTGGTCTCTGCCTCCTCTTCACAGCACCTTTTTCTCTGGGTGTTTCATTCCTCTTCTCTCTCTTATAGGAACATTTGGCATTATATTTAAGGCCTTTTAAGTATCCAGGATGATCTCATCTCAAGATCTTTAATTATGTCTACAAATACTCATTTTCCAGATAAAGGTTTGAGGGTTCACAGGTGCCAGGGATTTGGACCTAGACATATCTTGTTGGTGACCACTATTTAAACCACTCGAGTACCATATGAGATAATTTAAAATATCATCGAATATATGTATTATATTATATGTATTTCTTGGGGAAGAAAGATTTTGTAAATCTCTGGTGTGTTGTCTTTTCTTTAAATGACACAATTTTACTCTAATTACTTATTATTGATTCTCTCAGTCTCTCAGCAGACACGACAAGAGTATCTTCCAGGTATGTCCCAAACCTCAGATGATGCACTGGTGAAACAAAAATGAGCAAGTAAAACTCCCTGTTTTCAAAGAGCTCATGATATGCTGATCTAACATATATTTGGGTCTGTGTTTATGTGTATGTATGTGTGTATAGTATCTTAAAAAATCAAGGTATTTATCCAATAGAAATGCATGAAGGTGCTTGCATCAATGGATATAGGAAGTAGCAGCAACTTCACCTTACTTAGAAGTGCAGAGAGGGAATAGGAGGAAGTATGGGAGGTAATAACACCAGAGTTAAAACTGAAAGTTGAGTGGGAAGGTTTCTGGGATACAAACAGAAAAGCTATTACTTAGCTAAAGTTCATATGTGAATGTTTATAAACATTTTTGTCTATTTTTCATATGATTTAAATCTAGTACATTTGAGTGTAGCAGTAATTATGCTGAATGTCATAAATAACTTAGCTTATTTGCTGCCAGTATATCCAGTTTGCTTATTTAGTTTTTTGAAGCCAGTAGATTAATGAATGTTACAAGAGACTTGGAAAAATTGGCCCAATTATATTTAAATGTCAATATTATTAATTTAAAAACTTATGAAAGTATTAGATATGTATCTTAGTTCACATGATATTGATGCTATCACTTAATGGATATTATTTGTATTAGAAATAATTTTCCTAAACTAGCCAAGATATAATTAATATAGGGCATACTCATAATTATACATTGTACTATTTCTCGGGGAAGAAAGATTTTGTAAATCTCTGGTGTGTTGTCTTTTCTTTAAATGACACAATATCCTCCTAAACATTCAGAATTAAAATGCAAGTGGAAAAAATATTTCTGTAACAGTTACCTTATGGTAAGTCACTCTTATTAACTGTATATCACATAATATGTAATGTTACTGGAATTTGAGTGATGCTATTGCTGGAAGGGTACACAACCCAAGGAATGTGTACAGCGTCTAGCATCTGGAAAAGGCAAGGAACTAATTCTGTCCTAGAAGGAAAGGAACATCTCTCTTTAGACACGTTGGTATTAGCCCTGTATGGCCTGTTTCATACTTCTGACCTCCAGAACTATATAATAATAAATTTGCATGGTTTTAAGTCACAGAATCTATGGTAATTTGTTACTGTGGCAATAGGAGACTAATACAGATTTTGGTTACAATCGCTAGGTTCTTTTGTCACGAATTGTTTTCGTATAAATGTTGAAGACTGAGTTCGTTACTGGCACCTAACTGTGAAGTGATTATTATACACCAAGTGTTTATTTGAGGGGTAGATAACTGCTGTATTGCCAGTGGAAAAACACTTGGGGAGTCACCACTTACGGCTCAGTGATTTGTTATCCAAATATGTGTAACTATGTATTATTCTTCATTACTGGGTTTTCCATGATAAACAAGTACGCAGTTGAGAACAACCTTATGGTGGATTGTTTCTGCAAATCTAGCCACCAACATCAATTTAAAAATGTTTGCTCCTATTCATTTTTCTATCTTACCATAGCATGACAATGTGTAATGATTCATTTATGCTATTTTCAAAATAAAAATGACGAAAACTAAAGATTGTATTATACTGTTGAGAGCAATATTCTTATTTGTGACTTGCAGTTCCTGCTCTTGACAGTGAAAGCATAACAATGTCTATTTTCAGAAAATGGCCTGTGTGCTTTGCACATTATGAATGAGCTCACAGTGTTTAGTTGTCTGTTACAAGTAGTCAGAATGCCATAATAATTAAATGTTAATTTAATAGCAGCATTCTGAATTAGAATAAGTAGAATATGGCAAGCCATGAAAAGCATTTGGACTATAGCATTAGTGAATGTTTTAAAATGTTCTCTCTTACCCCATTGAAATAATAATTTAGTTTTACACTCTGGTGGTTAGGGGCTTGATGCTGTAAGAGCTTGGCCTAGTATAAATTGCATAAATCACACAGAATGTCCCAGAACATCATGCTCCGTGGCTGATGAGAACCATATTGTTCTGCATTTTTTCTAAAAGAAATTGAGCCACAGCTATTTAATCAAAGAACATCGCCAACAATCACTTGCTATCAAGTCTTATCACATGTATTACAGCTGATGCTGTCGTTTGTAAATTATCGCTTGTTATACTGTATTTTAAATTTCATTTGACCTTGATAAGACAAAGATTTTTTCCTATTGAAATTAGCATGCTGCTCACACCCACACCTTTTATCTTGCATTAAAAAGTACTTGACAACACACAATTGTACTTTGAACAAACCCATGTTTTTAAATAGCCTGTGTCCTATGTGTTGATCTTGGGCAATGATAAAGTGGAGACTGAATACCCATTTGTTAGGACAATTTTCCATTCAAGAGTTTCTTGTAAAAAATAATTTGTTCTTTATGGGTTCTCTCTCTCCAAATTTTTAGTATCAGGGATCCATTTTTCACCTTAATCTACTCAGTTCTCCTTCCTCTCTAAAAGGAAGTGGAACTGCTACTGGTACATAAATTTTCTTTGCTGGGCCCAACATCTAATTAATTCCAGAAGAAAACCTCTTTCAAGTAATGGTCTGTATGTGGCCAGCATATTTCTAGTTCTCCCTGCAGGGAGAAGGGAATGGTAGGAGTAAGCTTCAAAAAAGCATCACTGAGTTCACAGGCAAACTGGGAAGGACCTTTGGCAAAAGGCTGTGCCCTCCTGGACTGTCTGAGGCAGACATGTCCCTTCTGTATTCCCCACCTCAAAGAAATACTCAGTGGGGATCTTTGATAGAGGGGAACATGTCCCTTTCTAATTTATCAAATGTAGAATTCAGGTATTATTTAATGAGTTGCACAGAAATAAAGTTTTCCTGAAGATAATACCTTGTAGTGCCAGAAGACCTAGATAATTCCTATCATGAACAGGAATTCTGAGAATGAGAAATGACAAATGAGATATGAAAAATAAAGGAAGTGTCATATAAAGGTATAAATGACAGATTTAATGTCACAATACTCATATTTTTAACTCTATCCATTACCATCCTCTGTACACTTACTTTGGGATTATTCTCCACATTCACTCAATCTATGTAATTTACCTCAAAATAAAACAATACTTTTACATAACAATTTTGAAAGCAATTTTACATGTTCTATTTTGTGATTACTCTTAAAGCATGGGGGAAGATATAAGGGATAAGGAAACTTTTAGTAGATAAAAATGAATACTCACAAAGTTAATACATTATTAAGAAATATAGTAGGCAATAAATTTGGAGATTTTTGAAAGTAGAATTTATTTTGGAGTAATTTTAGGTTCACAGCAAAACCAAGTGGAAAGTACACAGAGTTCTTGTAATTTTCCATCCTCCACCCGACAACTTCCCTCACTGTCTGTGTTCCTCTACAGAGTGGAACATTTGTTACAGTCGATGAACTTAGATTAACCCATCATTATCACCTGAAGTTTATAGTATACTTGAGGGTTCACATTTGATGGTGTATATTCTGTGGGTTTCGGCAAATGTGTAATGACATTATTCTTCCCAGTAATTCACTTTTTGTGTGAGTTAACAAGGTTCCTTTTTCTATGCTTGCACTCAAGGAACCTAAACAGTGAGAGCTAGTCAAATAATATGGTACTGTCAGAGACAGGAATAAAATATTCAAATTTTTTAACTCAACCTCCACTTTGCAGAAACAATTTATGCAAATGCTTACTAGCACAAATCATGGAATATATTAGATACTCAATGAACTGTATGTAATACTTTAATATACACATATACATCAATATTATAATCAATAATAAAATAAAGTCTACCTTTTAGATTTTTTATTTTTAATTCATAAGAAAGAGCACAAGCAGGGGAGAGAGACAGAAGGAGAAGCTGACTCCTCACTGAACAGAAAGCCAGGCACAATGCTCCATCCCAGGACCCTGGTATCATGACCTGAGCCAAAGGCAGGTGCTAAACCAGCAGACCACCCAGGCGCCCCTGAAATCTACATTTTTAAAACGTGGTATTCTTTGTTCAGAATATGCTCAAATGCCTGAAAAAAAAAGTGTATAGACATCTCAAAGAAGGCTGTGAAAAATATTGGTATGAAAAGCAGTCTATCAGACATTATATGTGTATGTCCTTTGATGCCTGACATAAGCCACAGGCTTTTGTCCCAGTTTCATTTTATTTTGAGCATGCTACTTAATGTATTTAAGTTTTAATTAACTCTTTTTACAGTGGGATTAATGATTATACTTATTTTATGTGGTTACATTGGTATTCAATTTCTGACCTAAGGTCTGTAGATGTATTATCCTATTTAATGCTCACAAAATTCTATGAACATCATAGGCCCACAGGCACAGTGATATAATGAAGGTAAAGTACTTACATAATACCTGAAAATTAGGAATTACCCAAAAATATTACTGCCAATATTTTAAAGATCATTGTGTTCATGAGGAAAATATCTGTCAAATAATGGACAAAAATGAATTCTGTGATTTGTAAAATTAACTTATGACCCAACACCTGTAGGCATACAGGAATATACTGTCTAATTGTTGATTTAATAAAAAGTGATATCTCTATTTATGTTTTCATTTTCAAGTTTTATTCTCCAGCAAATTTCATCAAAAAAGAACTACCATTTCAGTTTGTATAAATATCAACTCATCTCTTCAGATTTTTAGTCTTTAATGACAAAGGACCATAGGAAGCTTTTTATAATTTGCCCAAAGAAACCGTCAGTACCAGACAACACAGTTCATTACTGATCATTTCACTGGCAGTTTGGGCAGTTCAGGGAAGTGGTGGATAGGAAAATAACTCACATAGGTGAGCATGTTTTCCAAAGTAAGGTCCCTAAAGACAGCTCTTCTGTCTTTCAATCCCAGCTTCACTGAATCTCACTTCATTAACTCTGTCAGCTTGAGAAAGTTGCTTATCCTTTTCTGACCCTCATTGCCAGAGCTCCATTTTTCTTTTTTCCTGACATAAACTCTTCAAGTTACCCTACATCCCTTGCTATTTGTTCTCAGTATCTTCTGCTTACTAATCTTTTCCTTCCAAACTTGAAAGGGAGGAAATCCACACGCATGGCTTTGGGTTTTTAATCAGTATTCTCTCCTTAATTCACCAAATCCATAAACGTATGTTCAGTTATCATACATTCATAAATCTCAAATGTATATTTCTTGCTCTTATCTTATCTCTAAGGCTCACATCCCATTACTGAATTGCCTTCTAATATTTACATTTGTTGAAATGGCGATTCAAATCAACAAGTCCAAAATTTTATTTACAGTGTTATTTTCCTTAATACCAATTTTCCTCAGCATTTATTCACTCTCCACATTTCTACCAGTGTGATTTTTTTAATTCCACTTAGTTAGCATACGGTGTTATTTATATTAGTTTCAAGTGTACAGTATAGTGATTAAATAATTCCATACGTTAAATAATTCCATACCTGGTGCTCATCACTGTAAGTGCACTCCTTAATTCCCATCACCTATTTAACCCGTCTCCCGACCCCCACCCCCCTGGTAACCATAAGTTCTCAATAGTTGAGAGTCTGTTTCTTGATTTGTCTCTCTTTCTCCCTCTCCCCTCTCTTTTTTTCCCTTTGTTCATTTGATTTGTTTCTTAAATTGCACCTATGAGTGAAATCATATGGTATTTGTCTTTCTCTGACACATTTACTTCACTTAGCATTATACTGTTTAGCTTCCTCAATGTTGTTGCAAATGGCAAGACTTCATTCTTTTTTATGGCTAAATAATATTTCATTTTATATGTAAATAAATGGATGTTGTTCTTTGTCAAATGCTCTTTTTGCATCTATTGAAATGATCATGATGTATCACACTGATTGATTTGCAAATATTGAACCATCCTCGAAATGCAGGAATAAATCTTAGTTGATCCCGGTGAATGATTTTTTTTAACATACTGTTGGATTTGTTGTTAGTATTTTGTTGAGGATTTTTGCATCTATGTTCACCACTGATATTGGACTGTAGTTCCCTTTTTTAGTGGAATCTTTATTTAGTTTTGGTATCAGGGTAATGTTGGCTTCATAGAAAAAATTGGAAGTTTTCCTTCCTTTACTATTATTTGGATTAGTTTGAGAATAGGAATTAACTCTTCTATAAATGTTTGGTAGAATTTGCCTGTGAAGCCATCTGGTCCTGGACTTTGGTTTTTTGAGAGTTTTTTAATTACTGATTTAATTTTGTTACTTCTTGTCACACTGTTCATATTTCTATTTCTTCCTTTCAGTTTTGGTAGTGTATATGCTTCTAGGATTTTATCCACTTCTTCTAGGCTGTCTAATTTGTTGGCATCTATTTTTTCATAATATTCTCATATAATTGCTTGTATTTCTGTGGTGTTGGTTGTTATTTCTCCTCTCTTGTTTATGATTTTATTTATTTGAGTCATTTCTCTTTTTTTTTCTTCTTAAGTCTGGCTGGATAGAGGTTTATTAACTTTATGGATTTTTTCCCAAAAACCAGCTCCTGGTTTCATTGATCTCTTCAACTTTTTTTTTTGGTTTCTGTCATTTTTTTCTGCTCTAATCTTTGTTATTTCCTCCCTCTTCTCATTTTAGGTTTTGTTTGTTCTTTGTCTAGCCCCTTTAGGTGTAAGGTTAGGTTGCTTATTTGAGATTTTTTCTGCTTCTTGAGGTAAGTCTGTATTGCTATAAACTTCTGTCTTAGAATTGCTTTTGCTGCATCCCAAAGGTTTTTGACTGTTGTGTTTTCATTTTCATTTGTTTCCATGTACTTTGTGTTTCTTCTTTGATTTCCTGGTTGACCCATTCATTGTTCAGTAGCATGTTGCTTAACCTCTGTGTTATTTGTGCTCTTCCCAGATTTTTTCCTTGGTTGATTTCTAGTTTCATAGAGTAGTGGTCACAAAAGCTGCTTGGTATACTTCCATCTTCTTGAATTTGTTGAAGCTTCTTTTGTGATCTCTTCTGGAGAATATTACCTGTGCACTTGAAAAGAATGTGTATTCTGCAGTTTTATGGAATGTTCTGAATATATCTGTTAAATCCATCTGGTCCAGGGTGTCATTCAAAGCCATCGTTTCCTTGTGGTTTTTCTTTTCTTTTCTTTTTCTTTTTCTTTTTAAAGATTTTATTTACTTATTTAGAGAGAGAAAAAGAGAGCATGCATGAACTAGGGAAGAGGCAGAGGGAGAGAGAGAGAAGCAGACTTCCCACTGAGCATGGAGCCCAATGTGGAGCTCAATCCCATGACCCTGAAATCATGACCTGAGCCAAAATAAGGAATCAGACACTTAACTGACTAAACCACCCAGGCATCCATGGATTTTCTCTTTAGATGACCTATGTATTGATGTAAGTGGGGTGTTAAAGTCCCCTACAATTATTGCATTATTATTGATTGTTTTCTTTTTGTTATTAGCAGATTTATGTATTTGGGTGCTTCCATATTGGGTGCAATTGAAGATATTGGCATATCTTCTTATTGGAATATCCCTTTTATTATTATTTAGTGTCCTTCTTTGTGTCTTGTTACAGTCTTTGTTTTAAAATCTATTGTGTCAAATATAAGATTTTCTACTCTAGACATCTATTTAATTTGCTTGATAGATATTTCTCTATTCCCTCACTTTCAGTGTGCAAGTATCTCATGTCTAAAATGAGTCTCATGTAGGCAGAGTATAGATGGGTTTTGTTTTTTTATCCATTCTGTCACCCTATGCCCTTTGATTGGTGTGTTTAGTCCATTTGCATCCAAAGTACTCTTTGATAGATATGCATTTATTGTCACTGTATTATTTGTTTTGTGGTTGTTTCTGAAGATTTGACCCATTCTTATTTTGTCTCTTTAATGGTTTGCTGATTTTCCTTAGTGATATATTTGTATTTCTTTCATTTCAGTCTTTGCATATTTATTAGTGGTTTTTGATATATGATTACCATTAGGTTTGTACGTAACCTCTTCTCTATATAGCAATTTCTCTTGGTTGTTTAAGTTTGAACGCATTCTTTACTCCTTTCCTCCTCATGCTTTTAGGTGTATGGTGTCCTATTTTACATTCTTTTATTTTGTGAGTTCCTTGACTGATTTTTTACAGAAATGTTCATTTTTATCAATATCGTGTTTCCTACCTTTATAGTGTCGCTTTTGGTCTCTCTTTTCCACTCAAAGAGTCCTCTTTAGTATTTCTTGCAGGGCTCGTTTAGTGATCATTAACTCCTTTAGTTTTTGTTTACCTGGGAAATTCTTTATCTCTCCTTCTATTCTGAATGATAGTCTTGCTGGGTAGAGTATTCTTGGCTGCATATTTTTCCCATTTAGCACTTTGAATATATCATGACACTTCCTTCTGGCTTGGGAAATTTCTGCTGAAAAATCTCCTGTCAGCCTTATGGGTTTTTTTCCCTTGTAAGTTACTGTCTTTTGTCTTGTCGCTTTTAAAATTTTTTCTTTATCACTATTATTTGCCAGTTTAATTAAAATATGATTTGCTGTGGGTCTGCTTTTGTTGATTTTGAGGCAAGTTCACTGTGCATCTCGGATCTGGATGTCCGTTTCCTTCCCCAGATTCAGAAATTTTTCAGCTATTATTTCTTGAAACAAATTCTTGTCCTCTTTTCTCTCTGTTCTTCTTCTGGGACTCCTATAATACAGATGTTATTACATTTAATGAAGTCACTGAATTCTCTTAAGTCTATTCTCGTTTTGCTTGATTTTTTTTCTCTTTTGTTCAACTTGATTGGTTTCCATTACTCTGTCTTCTAGATGACGATTTTGTTCCTCAGCTTCTTTTATCCTCTCTTCATTCCATCAAGCATGTTTCTTGTTTTGATTATTATACCCTTTATCTCTGCTATGTTATTCTTATCTCTGTGTTAAGGGTCTCATCCATGTTTTCCGCTCTTTTCTCAAGTCCAGTGAGTATCCTTATGACCATTACTTGAAATTCTCTATTAGGCATGTTGCTTATATCTGTTCTGCTTAGGTCACTGGTCTAGGCTTTGTCTGTTCTTTCATTTGGGATAAATTTGTCAGTCTTCTCATTTTGTCTAAGTCTCTGCGCCTGTTTCTCTGTGTTAGGAACGTCAGCTACATCTCCTGTTCTTGAGGGTAATGGCTTTATGAAAAAGAGGTCCTATAGTGCCTTCCCATGTGGTGTCCCCTCTTTCCCAGGGCCCGGCACTTCTGGGAGTATTTCTAATATGTGCTGTATGTGCTCTGCTGTTTTGTCTTGGCCCCTTTATCCTCCAGGCTAGTCCTTTGCAGATGCTCTTTGACTGTTGTGGGCAGTGTTTGGTCCTGAATGACTTAGCTACACGTGTTCTGGTTTGTTTGTGCTACTGCTGCCAGAACCGAGGCTGCACAATACTCCTAGGTTGGGAGATGCAGTGTTAGCAGGGGTTTGGGCTGGTCTTCTGGGGAAGGGGCCTGCCATGTTGGGGCTCAGGCAGACGTGACTGGGAGGGCTAGTTCCACTGGAGTGCCTATGCTGCAGGGCTTGAGTTAAGCAAATTAGGTAGTGAGTGTGGGTGCATTGCTGGTTTCCACAGGTGGCCCTGTGTTGTGCAGAAGGGTGGTGGAAAGAAATGGCACCTGCCAGTTCCTTTGTTCCCTGAGGGGTCTCTCCATGAATGCTGTCTCTCTGGGATGTGCTCTGAGATCAGCAAATAACCTTCATACTGTGTGCCCCAGGCACTTTTCAGATCAGTGTTTCCAAGGTTGTATCCCTGGGTTGTTTGCCTGCCTTCTCTATAAGAGCAGTGCAGTGCCCTGTGAACTGGATTGCAGCCAAACCTGCCACCCTTTAAAACTCCAGGCTTTAAGCCCTGCTGATTGCAAGAAGTCACTTAATTTGGACCCCCTCTCACTCTCCAAGCCAATTGCTATGGGGTTTATTTTCCCCATGCAGTCCCCTGTGTTCTAGTCTGACTCTTGCCCTTTTCAGTGACTCCCTCCCCACTGCAGAGCCATGATCAGTTTCTTTCCCAAACTGTGTTTCTGAACTTCCTACTTTCTTTGATGTGTCCTCTTCTCTAACTTTTAGTTTCAGTTGTAGAATTTATTCTGCCAGTTGTTCAAGTCCGTTTCTTGGGTATAATGGTTTGATAGTTACCTAGTTGTATTGGTGGGATGAGGTGAGCATAGAGTCTTCCTACTCTGCCACTATCTTGCTATCCTTTCTTTGACAGTGTGAATTTTTAAATTTAATTCTGAGTTTATTATCTCCTTGAAGAAAAAAATCACTGAACTTGTTTTATTGCTTAGCCAATTGACCACATACAGTTGAAATGTAATCTAGTGCTGTGTCCAGGAAAAGGAGCAAGTGGGTGATCAAAATCTGCACATTTGGGCGCCTGGGTGGCTCAGTGGGTTAAAGCCTCTGCTTTCGGCTCAGGTCATGATCTCAGCGTCCTGGGATCGAGGCCCACATCGGGCTCTCTGCTCAGCAGGGAGCCTGCTTCCTCCTCTCCCTGTCTCTCTGCCTGCCTCTCTGCCTACTTGTAATCTCTCTCTCTGTGTCAAATAAAATAAATAAAATCTTTAAAAAAAAAAAATCTGCACATTATTACCAGCATACATTATTAGCCAAAGTCTTGGCACTTGAGTGTCAAGATATCTGATAATCTATACTGTTTCCCTTTAAAAATATATTAACTGCATGTGTACTTTATAAGTTTTGGAAAAAATTTTTAAAAGCTGAGATGCTGAAATCCCTAATGTCATTCCACGTCCCATAGGTAAGATCATTACCCATTTGTTATGCATCTGGGAGGCCTTTAAATTGTATTTCATATTTCTATATGTGAATATGTATTATTCTGTTTGCAATAATGGAATCACTGAGTATGTTTGGCAACTTGATTTTTTGATTATTTGATATATTTCTGTTTGTAACAGATAAAAATACATATTTTAAAATTTCTAGCTGTTTTCTTTTCTGGATGTTTTTAACATATTTTTGTAAATCTTTAACATTGCATGAAGCTAATATTTAAAAATGTAATTTGCTGGGGATCTTATGTTGTCAGTTGGTTATTTTAGCCTAGGGTTCATGGAAAAAGTCAGTTGGGGCTGATATTATATATCTTGCACTCATCAGTATATACGTGTTTTTTAAGTCAAATGAGTGGATAATATCACCTAGGAGAGAGTCCATAGAATATAAGATAAGTTCAATGTTAGGCTGAAGTGCTTAGTAAGGGATTATGCAAGCATCACTATTACACTTTCAAATTTGAGAGACTCAGAGAAGTTTAATGTCAATAATATACTTCTGAGAGGTTATGAGGGTCATAGTGAAGAAACATTGTGTTCAAACATAGGTTTGTAAAACTTAAGGTAATACCCTGCAAGGTTCCATAAAGGAAGTATTTGTTTCAGTGTGGTATTTTTTACATCAGTTATCAGGATGAATATAGATGTAAAAGATAACAGGAACATGAAATTATTATTATTATGTTGTTGTTGTAACTATCTTAAAATTGGGGTGCCTGGTGGCTCAGTAGTTAAGCGTCTACCTTTGGTTCAGGTCATGATCCCAGGGTCCTGGGATCAAGCCCCACATCAGGCTCCCTGCTTGGCGGGAAGACTGCTTCTCCCATTCCCCCTGCTTGTGTTCCCTCTCTCACTGTCTCTCACTGTGTCAAATAAATAAATAAAATCTTAAAAAAAAAAAGCTATGTTAAAATTTTCTTCCTAGCACTATTTTTTTTGAAACATGATAGTAAAATTTTATTCAGAGTTTTTTTCCTCCACTGTCCAATTTTGATATCCAGTATATATTTCTAAACACAATTTAACAGTAAAATTACATATACTACTTTTATAAAAAAGCCTATGATCTTATGTTTCTTATCTGAATTTCACCCACAACTGATTAAGCACACCATTTTCTGACAAGGGTCCAAGGAATCTGTCCTTCGGATGTTTTCTCAAAAGTAAATGAATACAGTTTTCATATATGAATTTTACTTAACTTATTTGGTGCCAGTTTTAGGATTATGAAAATCAGCATAGCGATGAATAAGAATCTAGATGACTAAAATATTTTAAAAGGAACACATCAGCAACGTTAACAACATTCCTTTTCTAGGGTATAACGTAATTTAGATGATAAAACACTCATAATTTTAACTACCTACTGTGACTTCCTTATCTTTTTTCTCTGAATGGGACAGAGATAACACAAAAGCACTAATCCCCTATATTTAAAGGTAGCCTTTATTATCCCTGACAAAAACAGTAATATATACAAATACATGCCTGTATATTTTAAGGCAATTGACTACCATGCCTAATTTCTCAGACTCTAAATAAATTGTGAAATATGAAGGCTCTACCCCAGAGTACTTAGTGGTTGGCTGCTGTGCTAAATTGTGCATAAGATTAAATGCAGTTCTTCCATGACCATCAGTTTCCTTGGTAAAGTAGTGTTCCTGCAGTGTTCATTATGTTTTCTAATCTAGTTTATTGACTAGTCATGCCACGCCTTAGTCTTTGCAATAAAGACCAATGGAATAATTTTACTACCATAATGAGGCAAACAATTCTTAGCATGGTTCATGCTAATATTTCATCCTAATATTTCAAACTTTAGAAATTGAAAGCATTCCATTGCTAAAGACATAAGGTCCATAGGTTATCACCATATGCCTAAGCACCAATTCAAAATGAATAATCTCTATTTTTTCTTAAATCACTATTTTTTTCTTTTCTAACAGCTAATATATTACTGTTAAAGCACTAGATATTTATTAAGAAGTTACCACTGTATTACACACACGTTCAAAAAAATTTGTTGAAAAAATATACATATATTTAATTTTGTTTAGAGTACTGAAATTCCAAGGAACTTATACATAATATTGTTTCCAAAATTGGAAAATATAAAAGTGGACAAGGAAAATAAACGCTTATTTTACTTACTTTTAAGACCATACTTCTAGATTAAAATAATTTGCTCTCTGTATCTGTGTACATATTATGTAATATATGTTATATGATATGTATTTGTGTGTATATATATATACATATATATTTTTTAAAGGAGAAGAATATATATATGCGAATATATATACATATATTTAAAGGAAAAGAAAAAAATTTAAAGAAAAATTAAGAAAGTAGTTTTTACCAAATAAAGGGATACTTTGTAAACAACTCATTTTAAAGAAAAGTCTTCATAGAAATTTAATTATTATTTAAAGTATAAAATGTTATTTAGAAAGTGAAAATGAAGTTGATTTCAATCTTGTAATGACAACAGTATTTTTGGGTTGGCTTTAGTTATGATATGCCACAAAGACCATGGTGTCCCTGACATTGTTACATAGTCATAGAGAACTTGCATATTCTGTAATTAAATGTGAATCTATAATTATATATAATATCTGCATATAAGTATCACTCTTCAAATTTGAAGGCATGTATTTGCATATATATTATTACTGTGACATAAACCTGAAAGGATGAGTGCTGAAAATAAGAACAAAAGCTAGAGGTCTGATTTTTCTCAACCTTTTAAACTTTATTGGGTCATAATTTAAATGAAGTAATAGTCAAACATTTTAAGTTTACCGGTCACTGAGTTTTTTACGACTTTACTGAAGTACAGTTAACAAACTGTACATACTCAAAGTGCGAAATTTGGGACGCCTGGGTGGCTCAGTTGTTTAAGCTTCCAACTCTTGATTTTGGTTCAGATCATGATCCTCAGGGTCATGGGATAGAGCCCCACATCTGGCTCTGTACTGAGTTTGGGCGCCTGCTTAAGATTCTGTTTCCCCCTCTTTCTGTTCCTCCCCCAACTCATGCACGTTCTTGCTCTCTCTCCCTCTCAAAATAAAATAAATAAATCTTAAAAAAAATAAAATGCAAAATTTAATATGCTTCAGTATATGTATATAAGTACCAAACCATAACTAAATAATTAATATATCCATATGTACTAGTTTCCTTGTGCCCCTTTGTAATCTAAAGTTTTGTGGATTATTATAATAAAAACTGATAATACTTCAAATATATATCCAGATTATGAATTACTTACTTTTACCTATGCTTTATTTAGAAAGGTTATTATAAAACATTGCTTTCGGCATAAGAATTTATTCAAGAAAAACTATGTCCCCATATTTCCCAAAATTAAATCATAAGATTCAGAAATTTTGTGAATAATGTTTGAGGAACTAAAGGTAAAATACTGTCTTCAACAAAGTAATGGAAAACCAATTCTTAACAAGTGATTTTGACAGTCACTAGGAGAATACATGCACATTTAGTGATAAAGAAGAAAACTGAAAAAATGTGCATAAATTTTGATGATACATCAGTGCATTTAATGATATTTTAATGAATATTTTAAAATATAGGGGATTTTATAATTTTATTGTATATAGAGAAAATGAATGTAAAAGATAAGTTATTGATTACAGCTAGTAAAAAATTAATTTCTTTATAATTTTTCTGACACTTTTGCTATTGAGTAAAAAACATGTTGTTAAAAGAAATCTGTTCCATTGTTATTATTAGATATAATTTTATTAAGTTTATCCCCATGCCTAATTCAGTTGTCTGGAACTGGTAAAATAAAGTTATGGTCTATGATGCCATGGAAGTAAATGTAGCTCTGGAAAGACTTAGACCTAGTGATACCTGTCTGAATTCCTAAGGTTTCATTTGCATTCCTAAGGTTTCATTTGCATTCCTGACTAAGCTGTCTAGAACCCACGGGAGACATTTTTTGTTTAGAAAGATAAGCGTATCAATTTGGTTTATAAAATTCGTGCTGTAGTATAATAAATTTTACTTCCCTGACGTAAAGTTTAGAGCTTCATGAAAATCATTTAAAATTTTACCAGAGAATAATTGCTGCCCTAAGAAATAATTTGTGTTTTCTGAACAAAGAATGGTTTAGTTAAAAATAAATAAACAAATGAGTGAATGAATGTATACATGAATGGATAAATACCTGTGTGCAACACTGAGGGAGCATATTAGCAACATCCCACTTTCAGAGTTATTTTTTTTTCACTATATGCTTCAGAAGAATTGGTGTTATGCGTAATATCCTGTCTGGATTTCAGTAATTGGAAATTTATATTATTAGTAATAACATAATATCAACAAAATGTAATAGCATTTCCTGTTTTTGAACTTAAATTGCTTTGCATATGGTTTCATGATTTCAACTAATTTTCTCACTTAACTAGTATTTATGGAGAAAAGAAACTGGGCTAGTTCACTGTTATAAAACTTTAAGTGGCTGTAGCATTTAAACTTCCTGTAATTTCTGCTCTATTATATATATATCTAACTCCTGTATATTATATAACATATGAAGTATGTGTTTTATGTATACTAATCATTTTTATGTCTAAAATCAGAGGTCCTCTCATTTCTATTTTGGCTCTAAACTCCAGTTTATATACATTTATATATATGAATATATGTATACATACATATATGTATATGTATAATAACATATATGTATATACGCATGTATATATGTACATATATACATGCGTATGTGTAATATATGTGTATATATGTATAGCATGTATATATACACATATAGTATATGTGTATGTATAATAACATGCTTATATGTATATGTGTGATAACAGAAAATATATGTGTATATATACATATATGTATATGTATTTTTAAATTTAAAAAAAAATTTACTTGAAAGAGAGCTCAAGCAGGGGAGAGGAGCAGAGGGAGAGAGAGAAGCAAACTCCCCGCTGAGCAGGGTGCCTGAGAAAGCACTTGATCCCAGGACCCTGAGATCATGACCTGAGCTGAAGGCAGACCCTTAACTGAGCCACCCAGGTGCCCCAACAGTTTATATTTTCTTACAGAATTCCTTCATTGTTACATTTCTCCTTTCTTTCTACCATTTCTCAGCATCTTGAATAATACATGTATACATGTTAAATCATAAAATGCATTAATTTTGCCATAGTTAATCCAATTCTTTGACACAGAAAATTTGCTTTTGATTATGAGTAACTTTATATTATTGTTATAATTTTAGTTTGAAATTTATTTTAGCACAGTTTTCATGAATAATCAATTACAAATGCATTTTATTGATGTTTCATTCAATTATACCACCTCCTTAACTGTCTGCTTTATACTGGCCTTACTCTGTTTCACTTTGTAATTCAATACCTGTATGGTTTGTCACCTGTTATCAAAGCTCCATATTAGTACAGGACAACATTTAGCCTAAAATTCAGTTAGCTGTCAGGTTAGGTAGCTTAGGAATATACTGGCAACATATGAATTCTTCATGAAAGAGGAAACAGTGAAAGTATCAGTAGACCATACCCCTTTCCAATCGCCAGGACTACTTTAAAGCCCTGTGTATTAGATGGAGAATTCTTTGTCATAACTTGCATTTGAAGTGGGTTTAGTGTTTGAGCCAGAATCTCTGTCGATGAATCTTGATTGTCTGCAAACTCAAAGGAAAATAAATCCTTACTTTTCAAACAACTTTTGCTTTTAAAGTCTAGTTATCAATGAAGAAAAAAGAGGCTTTTATAAAATAGCATTTAAACCTTCAATGTCCTTGTGTCCTGTAAAAGTTTCATAGGAATTTCCATTACAAACACAGTTTCTGAAGGCTTTAGATCTTGCTAGCTGAAATTTGGAACAAACGTCTTCAGTCTCAAACAGTTGTTATTTCCTTAAACAAGAAAGCAAGAAGTCTGTATCATTTTTCAGTGGCAACAACAATAGAAAATACACTGTAAAGAAATGGGATTTTTAAATAGAGAGCACAAAAGTCTGAAACCGATTATTTGGTACAAATGCTAGAATATATGGGATGTCAAGAATTACAGTGCCTTGTGAAATTCAAATATAATACAGAATTCTTACTATCATCATTCATCTTCCCATTTTCATGCATGTTTTACTTAATCTTTGGGGATTTTCCTATTTATTAAAATCCTAAAATACAGTGCAGTGACCCAAATATGCCACAGATTTATTTATAGTAATATGTTTAAATCACATTAAAATCTGAGAGTATTATCTGAGATCTGAAGTTAGACCCAAATGTTTTATTATAAGTCCTAATTCTATATCCGTGTATGCATTCTCATGATCTGGAGTGAATAGATAAATAAGTGATGTCTGAGGAGTATTTATGAGCCAGTTGAAATAGCATGATAATCTATAAAGTTCTGGGAAACAAACAGTTAAGTAGAATACATGTGTTCCTTGGCTCCATATCTCCCTATTTAGAATCTATTTCATATATGTAGAGATTTCCAACCTTCCCTGGATACCCTAAACCCTAACAAAAGGTTTGCCAGCCTTGCCTATGGCATTAAGTACTTTAAATGGATTATTCCTCTGCCCACCATCATTTTTAAGATGATAGATGAAAAAAGGAGCATATTTAGGAGAGACTGATCCGGCGCCTGGGTGGCTCAGTGGGTTAAAGCCTCTGCCTTCAGCTCAGGTCATGATCTCAGGGTCCTGGGATCGAGGCCCACATCAGGCTCTCTGCTCGGCAGAGAGCCTGCTTCCTTGTCTCTCTCTGCCTGCCTCTCTGCCTACTTGTGATCTCTCTCCCTCTCTGTCAAATAAATAAATAAAATCTTAAAAAAAAAAAGGAGAGACTAATCAAGTTGGTGACAGTGCTTAGCAGCCGGTCAATTGTTAAGATCATTCTCACACCAGGGTTTTACTTTTTAAGGCTATTCTTGTTAGTGGGATCTGCTTTTTCTTTTTCAGCAAGGTCTCTGGCCAGAGATAGCCTTAGAAGTCTACCCACTATATATTGGTTACATTTAAATAATTATTTTGTACTAATTTAAAAATAATTTTAGTAACTAAGAAGATTTATTTTTTAGTAATTTTATTTATTCACCTGTTTGAAAACAATTTTTCAGAATCTAATGGTATAAACTTATTTCAGATATTGAACATAAAAAGAAGTAAAGCATAGTGCTTACCTTTAAGTAGCTTATAAAAAAAGAAGATGTCGGAAGAGTTAAAGTGCTACATTAATTAATTATTCCTTCATTAATATAGTAAACATCTAAATACAGTAAACAGTAAAATTATATTTTAACAAGGTTAGGAAGGTTTTATACTTTTATTTTTTTTGATGGGGGTATGATTGCTCAAAGAATGATTAGAACAGACAAAGGCAGAAGATAGGAAATATCATCTCAATGTCATTTGTATTATTTGGCAGAAATTCAGTTATCCTCCCTCCTAGACGACATGGTAAAATTTTATGTTTTGTTTCTTTCTGTTTGATTGGTGCTTTTGACTAATTCTGGCCAATTAGCTGTGAGTGAAAGTAACATGAATCCCTTTGGGGTTGGTGCATTTAATTGGTGGTGAGAGAAACTACCAGAGTAATCTTTTCTCTCTCCCAGCATCTCAGTGGGGATGGCAAGCTGGAACAGGATGCGCAAACAGCCTGTAGCGATAAGTACCATGAGCAAGGCACAAACTTTTGTTTCCTTGTTTGCAGCCATGGAGATTATTTCCTTTGTGTTTGTGGTGATTAGTGTTGTTATTTAGACAAAACTTACCTATCCCAATTCACAAATGTACAATCACTGTGTCTCACAACTTCAGTAAACATTTCCCATAACTAAAGCAAGAAACATTTCTGGAAATCAGTGGACTTTACTGAATAATTTTCAGAAACCTGTTTCTTATCTGGCCTTGTTTCTGAATTGTCACAGAGAACTTGGGACATGCCTTGACAACCTAGAAATGTTTTTGGTGGCAGGCTATTACCGAAATGCAGGTACCTCTGAGGAGCCTCTTACTTGGAGCTGAGGACAAGTTTTCCCCATCTCTTGGACATTGATTGTTAGAAGTCTGGGTTTAGGGGAATAAGGCCACCTCAATTCTGATTCTTCAGCATTGCTCTGATCGTATTACATTCCGTTGCCTAGAGGCTTGCCACACCTGGATTACATTAGTGAGATCATCTAACTATGGTTCAAAGTATCCCCCCCCCCATTTCCAACAAAAGAGCCTCCTCGTAATAATTTTTTCATCTATTAATAGTTCCCAGAATACTTGTCCCACTGAAGTCACTAGAACACCACTAAGTCTAGCACAGTTTTGTTCACAGTTCACCTTTTAATCTCTCTTTCTGTGTAAGATCTATGGTATTTCCTAACACCACCAAATAATTCTTTGATTCTCCAGATACTAGCTGAGTGTTCAACAATTAAGTTCTGATTCTAATATGGAGTCAGCACAGAATCCACAGTAAAGGGCTCGGTTCCACAACACTCACTCCCTTCAGTCATAATTTTTGGGCTTCTCGTACTTTGGGCTGAACTGCTATAAACTTAGGGTTCCCATAATCCCCTCCTCAAGCTCAGAAATTTGTTCGAAGGGCTCATAGAGGGACACCTGGGTGTGGCTCATTCAGTTAAGTGACCGACTCTTGATCTCAGGGTGATGAGTTCAGACCCTGCATTGGGCTCCATGCTGGGTGTGGAGCCTACTTTAAAAAGGCGGGGGGGCGGGGGGGAGAAGGCGCCCGGCTAGCTCAGTCGGTAGAGCATGAGACTCTTAAAAAGGGGAGGGGGGAGCTTATAGAACTCAGGGACACATTTTTAATTATGTTTACTGTTTATTATAAAGGATACAGATGAACAGCCAGGTGAACAGGTGCACAGGTCCTGCACGTAGGAGCTTCCATCTCTGTAGAGTTGGGTGGGGTTTGCCAGGCATCTGGCACTTTGATGTGTTCATCAACCCAGAAGCCCTCAGAATCCTATTGTTTAGGGGGTTTTATGGAGTTTCACCACATAGGCATGATCAGTTATTAACTCAATTTCTAGCCCCTCTCCTCCTAAGATTGGGAGTAGAGTGGGGCTGAAATTTGCAGGATTTCCATCAGAGTTGGTTTTTCTGGTGACCAGCCCCCATCCTGAAGTTCTCTGGGGTCTAGCCAAGAGCCACCACATTGGAATAATAGATGCTCCCATAATCTCTATTACTCAGAAAATTATAAGAGTTTTAGGAGCACTATATCAGGAACAGAAGCAAAGGCCAGACGTTTCTTACTAATGCCACAAAAGGGTTCTTATTTACAGGGAAAAAAATACCCATAAGAACAGTTAAAAATAATTTCTAACTAGCCTTTATTAGATATCCTCTGGTGAGCTTTTATATATATACACATATATGCATATGTGTGTATATATATATATACACTAAAGAAAATAATAGAAACTTCCCTTAAGGTTCAAAATGTTAAGTTACAAGTATATTGCTTTTGTCAGACTTTTATTGATCCATTTTTAAAATAGTATAAATTATAATATGAGTAGTCTTGGATAAGCGGGCAATTACAATACTGTCTCAGGGTAATTAAGATTGAATTAGTTAATTTAAATACTAAGCCAGGCATGATACAACATTTGTAGTTATGATGATGATATAAGTCTCTTATTTCCTGCCCCACTGGGGTTATATTTATATTTGTTGCACAGTTCTTTGTTTCATAACTCATGACCACAAAGAGTCAAGCCCTAAAAATACTCAATTTCTATCTTTATTTGGAGAGCTAAAGGGAGGGTTTTAAGCTCATATGAGTTGAGTAGATCTGTTGTAACTTTTTATACAGGGTAGGTCACCTTAATGGTTTACCTTGTATGACAATTATTTTTCTGATAATAATAGGGAATGTTACATATTGAATCCAACAGTTAAATCATCTAATGCCAAAATGAAAAAACAGTGATGATACAGAAGAGCAGGAAATGACCCCTACATTTATCTAGAGATGTGCCATTTTTCTCTATCTAGACTTAACTCTTCATGCTAGGAAAAAATAGTGTTAGTTTACATTCTGTTGGATTTCAGTATTTTGATACAAGCAGTAAGCATCTAATATAAATGCAAAATAATATTTTTCAGTCTAGGAAGATACGAATCATAGGACAGTTTTCTGTATGTAGTCACCTTGAGCTTTAATAACTAATTTTTTAAAAGGTTAAAACTATCTGCTGAATGAGTTTTCCCATCCCTTGCACAAAGCCCTATAATAAAGGCACAGTTTGCATCTGTAGAGAACAGGATCCTATGGGAAATAAAGAGCTCATTGAACTGTTTCACATCATAGTAATCTAAAGAGAAGCACAAGTCAGTATTTTTCAAGACATGATATATGGGCTTGAAAGTGTTATTCCCTTATGGGTAAAATAATCTACTACTGCTAAAATCTAGGCTCAATTTTACCTTGATATCAACAACCAAAACTATCCTAAAAAATTACTCTGAGGGATTTATTTTCTAAAGCAGGATAGATAGTAGTTTTACTTGTCACTTTTATTGAAGGCAGATTTAGAAAACAGATTCTAGAATCATGGAATTTGGTAATATTCTTTGCTTAGATACTTTTCTATATCTTCTCTTTCGGTATTTGTCAGTCTTGTTTCTAGAAACTGTATGATCATGAATAATTTATCGTCATTAATTTTGAATGTTTGCTGTGTTAAAAGTGAGGGGAACATTTAAGGAACTTACATGTACACTTAATAAACACCAGACTGTATTTGAATGACGCAAGTAAATTAATTAAAAAAAAGAAAATCCTTCTTAATAGCGGGGATTATGCTTATACTATTCCAATATGCCCCAAACTTTGATAGGTACATAACATATATCTACATGTGTGATCTTATAACAGTGTCTTTAGCTCATATTCTTTTGTATTTTTTTTAGCGCCTATTTTTAACCATTGATGGGAATAAAACGGCTTTCATATATCTATCAGAAACAAGGATAAATTTGAATAAAGTAAGTGGAGGCAAATCTGAAAAGATGTCAAGTGGAGTAAGAAGTATGATTTTTGCTACATTTAACCTGCTTCAATCTTGTTACCCTCAGAACCTTTTATTTTTGTACATTGAAATATTTTCTGGGCCCCTGGGTGGCTCAGTCAGTTAAGTATCTACCTTCAGCTCACGTCATGATCCCAGGAGAGACTTCCTGCTCAGCGGGGAGCCTGCTTCTCCCTCTCCCTCTGCAGCTCCCCCTGCTTGCAGGTGCTCTCTTTCTCTCTCTCTTTGTCAAATAAATAAATAAAATCTTAAAAAAAATATTTTCTAAACTATTCTATAACATCTCAGTCTCCTGCCTACTGCTTTTTATCATCTTGTCCCTATTTTTTTTCAACATTTCACTAAATCTCTGATTGATCAACTCTAGTTTCATTTATACAATGGTGCTAAATATTTATTTGGCTTGTTTGACATTCCAGTGGGATAAAAATTTTCAATGTGTTTATTTTCCTGAATTATATGTTAGATACCCCCTGTCAGAATGTGTCATTACTTTTTTCCACTCTGAACTTGATATTGGATTTGCACATAGTAGGTAATTGATAATTATTATTAATTAATTTAATGCTAATTTGAATAACAGTACTTTGATGGTCAAGTTAGAGTAGATATAGACATAATTTTGATTCTATTTCTTTCTGTTTCCACTTTCTCTGTTGGCAGTATATTAATGAGAAATTGGGACAAAATTATTGAGATTTAAAAAAAATACTTGTAAATTTTTAAATGGTGTATTTTGTTATGATTCCCTTGGTCACTAATTTTGTTTGTTTATTTTCCACTTGTTCTTTTCAGGCTAATTTGAAGTAGCATTCCTAACATTAATAATGGAGTTTGACATCCCTAGAGTAGTTTTGTAAGGAGAAAGTTGATTTGGAGACAGTTTTATATTTAGAGAACACTCTCTAATTTATAGAATATAAACTAGAAGCCAGCCTTAATACTTTTTTGTTTACACATCCTTAACAAAGATCACAGTCATTATTGTGGACAGTCTGAATAGGTATAAATGTAAGTCTTATTAAGAATTTCTCAGAAATGGGCGCCTGGGTGGCTCAGTGGGTTAAAGCCTCTGCTTTCGGCTCAGGTCATGATCTCAGCGTCCTGGGATCGAGGCCCACATCGGGCTCTCTGCTCAGCAGGGAGCCTGCTTCCTCCTCTCCCTGTCTCTATGCCTGCCTCTCTGCCTACTTGTAATCTCTCTCTCTGTGTCAAATAAATAAATAAAATCTTTAAAAAAAAAAAGAATTTCTCAGAAAAAAAGATTAACCTGAAGTATAGCTTAATTATTTTATTGCTTTTATTCAAAGTTCCATCCCTTGGGTATTTTAATGAGAAGTAGCTGTACAGAAATTTATAGATAAAAGCTGTTTAAAAGGTACTTTAAAATTAGATACAATTACTAGAAGGTGCTTTTCTTTTTACTAAAATTTCCATTATTGCATTCAGTATGACTTTGCGTTAATAACCATGCTTTGCTGTATATTCTTTGTATGTATTATGATTCAATGAAATCACCTCCAGTTACTCATTTAAAACAGTATATGGCTCATAAAAGCAGAAGCAATAGTTAGAAAATAAATGAAAATGCATTAGGCTACCTCCAAATCAATTCACGTAATATGCTAAATAAATTATATAATGCATTTAGAGACCTGAGGTACATGGTAATAGCAGTTATTCAATACATTATATTGCTGATCTTTCTAGACAGATGGTGATGGTAAACTTCTCCTTATATGATTTGGATTTAGTCAGTACCATTTAAGAATACAGTATATGTAATAAATGTATGTTATAAGATATAAAATGAGATGGTGCTTTAAAGTGAAATATGCATTAAAGATAATGCATTAGAAAAGATAACTTGACCTCATTTTGGGAAATATTCACAAACATCACAGGATATTTACAGTTATAGAGGCATACCTGGAGATATTGTGGGTTCAGTTCCAGACCATCACAATAAAGTGAATGTTATAATAAAGTGAGTCAGTGAATTTTTCGGTTTCCCAGAACATATGAAGTCATGTTTACATTGTATGGTAGTCTGTTAAGTGTGCAGTAATATTATGTCTAAAAAATGTACAAACCTTAATTAAAAAACACCTTATTGCAAAAAATTGCTAAGCATCATCTGAACTTTCAGCAAGTTTTAGTCTTTTTGCTGGTAGAGGATCTTGTCTCCATATTTATGGCTGCTGACTGATCAGGGTGGTGGTTGCTGAAGGTTGGAGTGTCTGTGGCAATTTTTAAAAATGAGACAAAAATGAACATTTCATCGCTGGACTCTTCCTTTCACAAAGGATTTCTCTGTAGCATGCACAACTTTTAATAGCATTTCATTCACTCACAGTAGAACTTCTTTCAAAATTGGAGTGAATCCTCTCAAACCCTGCTGCTATTTTATCAACCAAGTTTATGTAATATTCTAAATTCTTTGTTTTCATATCAGCAGTCTCCACAGCGTCTTCCCTAGGAGCAGATAATATCTCAGGAAACCACTTTCTTTGCTCACCCATAAGAAAAAACTCTTCACCTGTTAAATTTTTTCATGAGTTTGCGGAGGTTCGATCACATCTTCAGACTCCACTTCTAATTCTCTCTTTTAATATTTCCAGCACATCTCTAGTTACTTCCTCCACAGAAGTTCTTGAACCCCTCAAAATCATCCATGAGAGTTTGAATCGACTTCTTTCAAACTTCTGTTAATGTTGATATTTTGACATCTTCCCAAATTAAATAAAAAATATTTATAATGACATCAAGAATGATAAATCCTTTCCAGAAAGTTTTCAGTTTACTTTGTGTGAATTCATCAGAAGAATCACTATGCATGGCAGCTATAGCCTTACAAAATATATTTTTTCAATAATAAAACTTGAAAGTCAAAGTTACTCCTTGATCTTTGGCGGCAGAATGGATGTGGAGTTAGCAGGCATGAAAACAAAATTAGTCTCATTATATATCTTCACTAGAGCTCTTGTGTGACCAGGTACATTGTCAATGAGCAGTAATATTTTGAAAGCAGTCTTTTTTTCCCCCCCTGAGCAGCAAGTCATAACAGTGGGCTTAAAATATTTAGTAAACCATGTTGTAAACAGATGTGCTGTTATCTAGGCTTTGCTATTGCATTTATAGAGCAGCAGCAGAATAGATTTAGCATCATTCTTAAGGACCCGAGGATCTTCGGAATGGTCAAAGAACACTGTCTTCAGCTTAAAGTCACCAGCTACATTAACCCCTAGTAAGAGAGGTAGCCTGTCCTTTGAAGTTTTGAAGCCAGGCATCCACTGCTTTTTTCTAGCTATGAAAGTCCTAGATAGCATCTTCTTCCAATAGAACACTATTTTTTTCTACATTGAAAAATCTGTTGTTTAGTGTAGCCTCCTTCATTGATTATCTTAGCTAGATCTTCTGGATAACTTGCTACAGCTTCTACATCAGTATTTGCTTCTTCACCTTGTACTTTTATATTCTGAAGATGGCTTCTTTTCTTTCTTTTTGTCTTTCTTTATTATGTTATGTTAGTCACCATATAGTACATCATTAGTTTTTGATGTAGTGTTCCATGATTCATTGTTTGCATATAACACCCAGTGCTCCATGCAATTTGTGCCCTCCTTAATACCTGTCACTGGGCTAACCCATCCCCCCACTGCCCTCCACTCTAAAACCCTCAGTTTGTTTCCCGGAGTCCATAGTCTCTCACAGTTCATCTCCCCTTCTAATTTCTCCTTCTTCATTTTACCCTTCCTTCTCCTAAAGTCCTTCATGCTATACCTTATGTTCCACAAATAAGTGAATTCATATGATAATTGTCTTTATTTCACTCAGCATAATCTCCTCCAGTCCCATCTGCGTTGATGCAAAAGTTGGGTCTTCATCCTTTCTGATGGCTGAGTGATATTCCATTGTGTATATGGACCACATCTTTATCCATTTGTCTGTTGAATGGCATCTCGACTCTTTCCACAGTTTGACTACTGTGGAGCAGGGGGAGCAGCAGAGGGAGAGGGAGATGCAGGCTTCCCACTGAATAGGTTGCTCAGTGCCAGGCTCCCCACGATCCCAGGACCCTGAGATCATTACCTGAGCTGAAGCCAACTGAGCCACCCAGGCATCCCTGAAGATGGCTTCTTAAACTTCATGCAACTTTTACTAGTTTCACACTTTTTTTTCAGTAGCTTTCTCACCTCTCTCAGCTTTCACAGAATTGAGGAGAATTAGGGCCTTGCTCTGGATTAGGCTCTGGCTTAAGAAAATGTTGTGGCTTGTTTGATCTTCTATCCAAAACTACTAAAACTTTCTCCATATCAACAATAAGACTGTTTCATTTTCTTATTTATATGTTCACTGGCCTAATTTCAAAATTGCTGTGTCTGGGGAAATAGGGAAGCCTGAGCAGAGGGTGAGAGATGGAAAATGACAGTTTGGTGGAACAGTCAGAACACACATGATATTTATCAATCGAAATTGCCCTTTTATATGGCCATGGCTTGTGGCACCCCAAAACAGTTATAATAGTAACATCAAAGATCACCAATCCAGGATCACCATAACAACTATAATAATAATGAAATCTTGAAATATTGGGAGAATTAACAAAATGTGACACACAGATAGGACCTGGACAAATGCTGTTGGAGAAATGGCACCAATAGACTTGACCGATGTGGGATTGTCACAAATTTTCAGTATCTACAAAGCACAGTAAAGCAGAGCACAATAAAATGAGGCATTGATGACTGCATTAAAATAAAAATGCCCTTTCCACAAATATGCACAAATTCTAAGTAGCTATTATTCTGGTTCCTGAAGCAATAGAGAGAAATTTTGGAAAAGATTGCCTGATAAGGGAAATGATTTTCTGAAATAAAATTCTATTCTGCAAGTTAAAGTGAAATACGTTATTCTGGTATATATTTAGAAGATAATAACACTAACCAAATGTATTTATTTTTAAGCATATGGGAGAACTATTTGGTTTGTTAATTATCAGTTCTCATTAATATTCTGTTTGGAGTTCCTATCTGTAATGTTCATAAACTTTAAAAGTTCTGCTTTTAAAGTCAGAATGAATTTCAAACAAATCAGTAGAGAATAATGGACCATTACATCCTCATAAACTTGCTAATTAAAAAGAACTGAAAACCATTGCTACTATGAAAATCTTTGATGTAAATTCTAAGGTGACAGCAAAGTCAATGATATCATTCAAGGAAAGATGTAGGAATGGCTGTTACCAACATTGATAAGTTATTTATGGAAATATATTTTTAAATACATGTACGGCTAGTCTAAATACAGTACACTGGTTTTAAAAATTTAATCATAATTGAGTCTAGATATATATACAAGAATTGTAATCAACACTGCTAAACAAGTTTGTGGCATGTGTAGTGCTTATAACACTGCTCTAATGGAACATGATTATATTATATGATTTTTATGTTTTTATTATATGATTCTATTAGTTGGAAAAATTTCTTCATCACCTGAAAATAAGAAATGTAATTGTCAAACTGATATTATAAGTCTTTTTCATTCTTTAATTATATGCTTAATTTCGTAAGGAAAATATCTTGAAGGGTCAGTAAAAGTGCTATCTCTGACTCAAAGAGTACTATTCTGCTATTTACCTGTTTAGCATAATAGAACATTTTATCCAACTAAAGAGGAAATAAAAATTAATGTCATCATTATCGCTATCACCATCATCATCATCATTGTCATGATCATCCTTGTGAGCTTCATTAAGTACTTGAAGTGCATTTTTGTATTTAATCTTCATAATAAACTTATGCTAGGTTTTGACATTCCCATTAAAAGGTAAGCAAAGTGAGTCTCACAAAGTAATTTTTACATGATCAGCTAGTAAGCTGCAACTAGAGGTTTAGACCCTTATGTCAAGTTTGAATACTTAAACACAAGTCCTAGTTAACATTTTGAAACGAGTGCTAGATATGAAGAAAGGTATTTGCGTTTATCTTACTGAGTTCCAGATACTTTTCCAGCCATCAGTTGGCACACATAGTATTAAAGCCCAATTTCTTTTTCTTTCTGTCTTTCTTTTTCTTTCTTTCTTTCTTTCTTTCTTTCTTTCTTTCTTTCTTTCTTTCTTTCTTTCTTTCTTTCTTTCTTTATCTTTCTTTCTTTCTTTCTCTCTCTCTCTCTCTCTCTCTCTCTCTCTCTCTTCCTTCCTTTCTTTCTTTCTCTCTCTCTCTCTTCCTTCCTTTCTTTCTTTCTTTTTTTAAAATTTATTTATTTATTTGACAGAGAGAGATCACACGTAGGCTGAGAGGCAGGCAGAGAGAGAGGAGGAAGCAGGCTCCCCGCCGAGCAGGGAGCCCGATGCGGGCCTCGATCCCAGGACCCTGAGATCATGACCTGAGCCGAAGGCAGAGGTTTTAACCCACTGAGCCACCCAGGTGCCCTAATTTATTTCTTTCTGATTTACTTTCCATAGGGTGATAGAGATTCCTGTATCTTTCTGTTTGAAATGTACCAAACGATCTTGCAGCCTACTTCCAACATATTCCCAATCATTCTGGCTTAAAATCTATTAAAGAGGACATCCATTTACCTAAATTGTACCTCCTCAGGTGTGGGTTTTGTTTGTTTTTTCAGAAGTTCCCTTGATAGTCATTTCTTTGGTCATGAATTTGATTGGGGGAAAACATTTTTTTTCTTAAATAAGCTGTTTTTTTAAATCTCCGCATTTATTCTCCATATGGATTCAAATTTCCAAATAGCCTAATCTGCTAGTCTGTTTTGTGGAGACACTTTTCTTTTTGTATATGTGTTCTACCCGAAAATTTCTAAGGCTTCTCATCTCTAATAGGCAAAGCTCAAATTACTAGACATTCCATTAAGGGATTTTCGTGACTTTTACCCTCAGCCCTTTATGTTGAAATTTAGTTAATTTGGTTCACCCAACATGTTTGTCATGTGAGATATGATTTTTTGAATATTTGCTTTATAAATACTTTTATTTTTTCTGGCCTTCTCTCATTTTTGTTTTTCAGAATCCAAATTTTATAACTTTCCTTCCCCCATTGAAGGTTTCCATGGAAATTTTTACAAAATTAGAAAAAAATGAAAGAAAATTAAAGCCTTACAAGGAGTTATACAAGACTAAATAAAGTCAGTGCTCATGTTTCAGAAATTTTGAAGAATTTGTACTGTGAATAACACACAGGAAAAGATTGCAGGATGGCTCTCTTTTTTTTTCTTTTAAAGATTTTATTTATTTTTTTGAGAGAGAGTGAGAGAAAGCACGAGAGGGGAGAAGGTCAGAGGGAGAAGCAGACTCCCCATGGAGCTGGGAGCCCGATGTGGGACTCGATCCCAGGACTCTGGGATCATGACCTGAGCCGAAGGCAATCGCTTAACCAGCTGAGCCACCCAGGCGCCCTGGCTCTCTATCTTTAATCATAACATTATTTTAGAAGAAAGATGTATGTCCACAAAGGATCCCAAATAAACTTCATTATCATCACTAATGTAGAGCCGACAAAGGCAGGTGATAGATGTGATTTGAGGTATGTTGGGAGCATACCCTTATACTGCTGTGGTCATTAGCAATTTAGTACAATGAGAGAAGGGCTGCAAGACCTTCATGGTGGCTATGGAGAATAGAAAAACACAGAGGTCTCTATAGCTTGATAAGAAATAATATCAGAAAGAATTAAACTGGGCTAATACTACATCTGGATGGATCAACCTAGTCTGTCAGGCAGACATTGGCTCAGTTGATTGTTGGTAAGTGATTTCATACATACACACCCCACATGGAGCTCAAAGACAAATTACACAGTATATCCACTAATCCATTTTTTTCTATCCAAACCCCTCAGGCTATATTGCTGATAGGTTAAATGAATTTACCATATCCATTTATATTCTTAAAATCAAAGGCACATGTTCTAATGGCATTCAGGAAAAAAGAAATCAAGAAAAAATAGATCCTCCAGAAATAAACCCTAGAACAAGGATGCGAGAGCAAGTATTTTATTTGAGAGGTATAGGAAACATCCATATAGGAGTGAGGAAGGGAAAGAGATGGGAAAACAGCCTATAAAGGATGGGTTTTCAAGTCAGCTATAGCTGTGGGTGACTGGAGCCTAATCTCTTAAAAATGGTTTAAATCAGAAGATCTGGGAAGATGGTGGCATACAAGGACCCTAAGCTCCCTCATTTTAGAGATACAGCTAGATAACACTCACATCAGTATAAATAACCCAGAAATCATTGGTTTGCAAAGTGAGAGAGTGAATGAACTAGGGCAGTAATTCTCAGTGTGATCACCCGATCAACAGCATCAGCATCACCTGGAAACTTGGTAAAAATGCAAACTCTCAGGGCCCACCTTAGACTATTGTGGTAGCCAGCCTCCGAGGTGGTCCTCAGTGATCCCTGCCTCCCAGTATTCATGTCATTGCACAGTTCCTTTCCACATTGTACTAGGGTAGAGTTTTGTCCTTTGGTCTGTGACCAGTGGAATAAGACAGAGGCTTAAAAGACTGCAGCCTCTGTCCTATCCATGCCCCACCCCCCACCCCCAGCTCCATCTCCATCATCTCTCCTATCACTTGCTTTGTAAGAAAAGAGCTACCATGGGGAGAGGCCTGTATGGCAAGAGCTGTAGCCTTTTGCCAACAGCCACATGTATGAGCTTGAAAATGGATTCTCTAGGCCATCAGATGACAGCAACCCAGGCAACAGCTTGACAGCAGCTTTTCCAGAATTGTCAAGCTAAGATTCACCCAGGTTCCTGATACTCAAGAATGGCATGAGGGTTTAAAAAGATTTTAAAAAGAAAGAAAGAGGAGCGCCTGGATAGCTCAGTGGGTTAAGCATCCGCCTTCAGCTTGGGTCATGAACCCAGGGTCCTGGGATTGAGCCCCACGTTGGGCTCCCTGCTCAGTGGGGAGTCTGCTTCTCCTTGCACCTGCTTGTGCTCTCTCTGTCTCTCAAAGAAATAAATAAATAAAATATTTTAGAAGGAAGGAAGAAAGGAAGGAAGGAGAGTGATTATAGACTATGGAATTTAAGCTGCGTAAGAAGGGAAGTAAAATGATGGGGTAACAGACTGAAAACTGCTACAGAGCCCAGTGAATTGAGAGCAAAACCATAGAGAAGTCTTTTATTCACCACTCTAGAGTGAGTCTGGAAAAGAAAAGAAATAATTTAGAGAGGACTGAAATTCTTTCCTAATGGAAGAGGGCTCTATATCACAATGAAGCAAGTAGTTGCTGTTTATCCCAGTTCTTTACCAACTTTATGAGAGACTCACACTGAGGAACATATTTCACGTGGTGTCTTATTGCAAACGCATGTCTGTAACTGAAACAAATTTCACCCAACAATACTTGCCCTGACTATATACCCATGACACACTCTATATTCTAGAATATTCTATTCTAGTTTCCAGGAAGGTTGGCAGTATAATTCAGTCTGAGTCCGAAGGCCTAAGAATCAAGAGATCTGATGGTTTAATCCAAATCTTGGTGCTGGAAGAGATGAGATGAGACAGCTCAAGCAGGTAGGAAAGAAGTAAAAATAGGTGAATTCCTCCTTCCTCTATCTTTTGTCCTGTTCAGGCCCTCAAGGGATTGGATGATGCTGACCCTCATTGAGGAAAATCAACTTTATTGAATTCATGAATTCGAAGGCTCATCTCATCCACAGACACTCTGTCAGACACATCTAGAAATAAAGTTTAATCTGGGTACCCTTTGACCAGTCAAGATGACACATAAAATCACATCTACCCTTTGTCAATTTGACAACCGTATACATCTCCCTAAATCATATTTAATCTCCAAGTAAAGACAGTGACAAGGTCATCATTCTGCCTCACATGATACACTATCTGCCTAAAATGATACAATAGGTGATATAACTATTCTGCCTAATATGATTCAAACTGTCCTGTATAAACCAAAAATGCACTAACACCGTCTCCGGAAGAGGAGGTAAAATTCTGAAGCCATGTTTACTTGTCTCCTTGATATCCTGTAATTTAAAGCTATAGTATAAAATTAACAATACTGAAATACTATGATATAAAGTCAATAAGCTTATATTACATAATAAAGGAATAAGAGGAAATAAAACAAAAATATGTATGGCAAAGTAAGGGGGAAATATAATTATGTTCTCATTTCTGTAATTGGTCATGTGGTCGTACCTGGTATTTATAGTTAACTATAGTTCTTTCCCTACCCATTCTGTATTCTCTTTGCCTTTTGCCTGTACCTCAGCTAGTTATGCAGCTTTACCTGGTCAGTTGACCCAAACCTTTATTCTGAAGGGTTTGGGCCATTATTAGTCTTACTTGGATTGAATTGTTAATAGTTTTCTATTGACCTTATTCATAGAACATGGCAGTACTAAAGAATACCCACCCTAAGGGAGGTTTCCTACTAGAGACAGACTCCTCCTTCCCTCCACTGTGGAGTAGTAATCCAGTTTCCCCTTGGTGGTTGTCAGAAACAATCATCCCAGCCATCATCATAACTTCCTTTTTGGCCAGTTGATTCAGAGGGATGAAGAATCCAAAGTAGCTATGAGTCTGGTAGATTTACTCATGAGTATTACTTGTTCGCAGCACACTTGTTTACAATGTACTGACATTTAAAATGTTGAGGTGTTATTAACAAGGTTTTTTTTTTCACTTGGTGCTTGGAGATGTGCTGAAGTTTTAGAGATTTGCCCTAGTAGTGAAATTTATTATACATATACACTTTTTGAAAACTACAGCTTAAACAAACAAACAGAAACACTGCATGTGCAAATTACAGTGTGAGCTAATATAAGAAGCAGCATCATTTGATGTAAGAACAACCAAATTTACTCTTGTCATATTCAGAGTCCTTGGCTCTTGAATTCTCTCTAGTGAATTTGACCAAGCATGACTCATCAAGGTAATATTTTAAATGAAGTTCACGCAGTCAAGCCTCCTTTCTACTTGTACTATGATTTAAAAAAAAAAAGTAATATGGTTTTAATACTCATTTTGCTGCAGAAGTTCAGAGGCGACCAAGAAACTCAAGTGGCACCCCGGAGAGTTGGAAGAACAGTTTATGCAGGCAGGCCCAGCGGAATAGTTTCACTAAGGCTGAGCACCTAGTTGCGATTAGGGAGGGCACTTATAGGCAAACTAGGAATTTTTCACAGGGTCACACCGCTGATTGGCTCGGGGCCATGCAACAGGTCTTTGTTTAGGTCTTTGGCGGGGTCTCACCACTGATTAGCTCCAGGGCCCTGCAGCAGGTCTTTATCTATGCAGGACTTTATGAGTTGGCAGGGGAGGGCCAAATTGTCCTTGGGAGCTCCTCATCTCAGCGAGGTGGCTATTTTGGGGCTTTTTCTGCCTCAATTTTAGTAGACATGATGAGCCAACTGAAAATACTAACCTCTGTCCCTTCTACCTTCTCCAGTCATGCAAAGAGTTTGTAGTTTCACTAAAGAAATTGGCAGTGAAAACAATGCAGTTATACTCTATATCTTTTATAGTTTCCCCAATTAAATAAGATTTTGTGAAGACCAAAAAAATTCTTTAATTTGTTACAGAGCTGCTGACTGCCAAGAAATGCTTAATGTATCAATGTCATAATCGGTTCTGGATTATTACCACTATCATAAAAAAGCTTCATACTTACTGCATTGTAAGAGCAGTTCACTTGCTGTAATGTGCATCTGTATTTTGTTGGACAAGAAAAGTCCCCCACATACAGTGCTTGCACAGCATTTACAGCATCAAGGAAAGCTAACGAAATTCATACTCAGAACTACTATAGTTTACATACATGCACAACACACACATTACATTCACAGTGTAAAAATGCTGCCCCACAAAATCTTCATTTTCATTTATTTCCAGTGACATATTCTGAAATTATTGTTTCACCAAATATTTATTTTTTGTTCTTGTATATTGAATAAACAATGAAGATCCCATTAGCCATACCTGTTGTATATAATTTCCCATAGATGATCATAAGTAAAATGTATAAATTTTTTATATGTTACATATCTTCATTTAAATAATTCCTCTGTATATGCTATGTTACTCTAAAGTACACAGTAAACATTTTGTAACTCACAATTTCCCGGGAGAGACATGGATAAATAAAGTTCCTAGTGGTGAAATGTTACAGGCACAACCTTTTTCTCTTGCTAGTCAAAAGTCTCTAACAGCTCTGCCTTGGGTCAAGAATGTAGGTTTCAACACCAGTCATGATGTAGCTAGAATGCTAGTGTGTCACTGACTTTCAGCATGGCTTAGAGAAGTCACTTCTCTCTAAGCATACTTTTTTTAACTATAAAAGAGGATGGAAACTAGACAAAATCACAGGCTATTGTGAGCATCAGGTGGGATAGTTTGTGTTTTTAGCATAAACCTGAACCACATTAAGTATACAAAAATGTATGTTAATGTTGTTAGTCATTTGAGGAATTTTAGCTGCCTCTCTATGTTTTAAGATTTTCCATTAAAGTAATCCCATTGTCATAGGATGAACAGCCCAAGTGAGCTCTGACCTCCAGCTGAGAGCCCATTTTGTTTTGTGAACACTTGCAGATGAACAGATCAGATCTCACTTGTTAGATCCTCTTACTGGTTACCCCATTAATTTCTAACTTCTTACCTATAGTAATGAGAGAAAGAAATTGGGAGTACCACAGTAGGAAGACCTTCATATAATCTAAATGAAATTTGATTTTGACCCAAAACAAACATATTAGAAATAGTTTCATGTAGACATAGTGCTAGACATCTGGCTACTGAACCTCTCTGGGCAGCTCTCCCTAATTATCTGTGGAAAACTTCATTACCACCAAGTTTATTCCACAAAGGAGCATTCATTCTGAGAAAATTTCCTCCTTCACAAAAACTCCCTCATGCCTCCCTTTTTGTTACATAGCACAATTTTAGTGAGCTAGAAGTTAAGCTCAAATTAGATTAAGCTAATATAGTAATTACTATTTTCTTCCTTTTTTTATTGAGGTAAAATTTGTATATGACATTATATTAGTTTCAAGTGTACAACATAATAATTTGGTATTTGTATGTACTATGGAGTGCTTACCACAATAATTCTAGTTAACCATTATCACCGTGTAATTGATACTCTTCACTCTGTTCACTCACATTCATCAATTTTCTTTATCGTTTCAAACACCATCATTTAGTTTCATTGCTCTTTTCTGTTTTTTGTCTTTATTTCCTTTGTTTCCATTCCGATCTTTATTTTTTTTCTTCCTCCTACTCATTTGGGGTTTCATTAGTTCTTCTTTTTCTAGTTCCTTTAATTAAAATGTTAGATTGTTATCTTGAATTTTTCTTGTTTCTCACTGTAGGCCTGTATTGTTGTGAATTTTCATCTTAGAATTTTTTCGCTGCATCCCATAGAGTTTGGGTTATTTTATTTCCGTTTTGATTTGTCTTAACTTATTTTTAGCTTACCTCTTGGATTTTTTCATTGACCTATTGGGTATTAAGTAAACTGTGGGCCTATTGGTTCTTCAGTAGCCTGGTGTTTTATCCTCCACATATTTGTGATTTTTCCAGTTTTCTTTTTTTTTTTTAATTGATCTTTAGTTTCATACTGTAATGTCAGAAAGAGGTTGATATGACTTCAGTCTAAAATTTATTGAGACTTGTTTTGTGGCCTAATATGTATGTGATCTATCCTGGGGAATGTCCCATGTGGACTTGAGAAGAATGTATATTCTGTTAGTTTTGGATAGATTGTTCTTTTTTTTTCTTTTCTTTTTTTTTTTTTTTTTTTTTTTTTTTTTTTTTTTTTGGATAGATTGTTCTGTATATAAGTCTATCTGGTCTAATGTGTTGTGTGAGGCTGATGTTTCCTTACTGAATTTCTTCCTGGGTGATCATTGATGTAATTGGGATATTAAAGTCCTTTACTATTTTTGCACTTTTGTCAATTTCTCTGTATGTCTGTTAATATTTGCTTTACATATTTTAGAGTTCTTGTGTTGGGTGCATAAATATTTATGAATGTTATCTTCTCTTATTAGACTGATACCTTATTATTATGTAATGCCCTTCTTTTATTACAGTCCTTGTCATAAAGTCTGTTTTCTGTGATATAAGTACAACTACACCAGCTTTCTTTTCATTTCCATTTGAATGGAATATCTTTTTCCATTCCTTTACTTCATTCTATGGTGTTTCCTTAGTGAGTTTATTATAGGCAACAGATAGATGAATCTTTTTTTTTTTTAATCTATTCAGGCACTCTATGTCTTTTGATTGCAAATTTAGTCCATTTACATTTAATGTGATTATTGGTGGGTATGTACTTATTGCCATTCATTAATTGTTTTCTGACTGTTTTTGCAATTCTTTTCTTTTCTTTCTCTTTTGGTCTCTTCCTGTGTGATTTGATGACTTTCCTTAGTGTTATGTTTAGATTCCTTTCTCATCATCTTTTATGTACCTACTATAGGTTTTTGCTTTGTGGTTACCATGAAGTTCACATATAAGAGTATGTGTATATATGCACTCTTTCCACCCACACATGCACACACTAGTCTATTTTAAGTTGATATTAGCTTAAATTTGAATGCATTTTGCAATCTCTACATTTTTACCTCTCTGCCATGCTTTATGTTTTTGATGTCATATTTTCTACATTTATATTTTGTGTGTATCTTAACTAATTTTTGTAGTCATAGTTAATTTTACAACTTTTGCCTTTTAGCCTTCATTCTAGCTTTATAAATGGTTAATCTACTACCTTTACTTTATACTCAACTTAAAAGATTGTACTTTCAGGGATCATTTCCGTTGTTTGTTACCATATATTCAACTTTCCCAATGAGGTTTTTAGTTTCATATATTTCCTTGTTACTGGTTTGTGCCCCTTTTTTTCAGCTTAAAGAATTCCCTTTAACATTTCTTGTAATGCTAATTTAGTGGTGATGAACTTCTTTAGCTTTTTGTGGGTTTTTTTGCTTGTTTGGAAAACTCTTTATCTCTCCTTTAGTTCTACTTGATAGCCTTGCCAGGTAGAGTGTTCTTGGATAGAAGTTGTTTTCCTTTTCAACACTTTGAGTGAATATATCATGACACTCTATTTTGGCTGCAAAATTTTCTACTGAAAAATCAGTTGATTGTGTTATGTGGGTTTCCTTGTACATAGCATGTTGGTTTTTGTTCTCACTGCTTTTAAGATTCTTTTTTCCTCAAAAGTTTGTATTATGCCATTTGCTATTACAAAGGACATACATTAGTACCTGTTTTCAGTAACTGAAAGAAATCTGAAGAATTTGCTCTTTTGAAAAAGGACAAGTAAAAATAGCATCCGCATTTGTTTTGCAGTGAGCCTTTATAGAGGCATCATACACCCTGAGCAGGAGTGGCCCTGCCAAGCTCCTTCCCCAGGAACTACATTCAGAATCTTAGTATTAAGCCATCATAGCTTTGAACTATGTGAGCATCTGTGCTTTATTTACATTTATTTTGTGCATCCATAAGCAAGATGTGCCCTAGGGTATTAGAAAAGCATATGAGAGGTTATATTTTGGGTCTGGGAATACTAAAACAAAATTTATATATAAATTAACAGTAACTGCTTCTTTGCTTTATGCCATTTCAGTTTACAAAGGGTTTCATAGGAACACTCTATTTTTGGATAATTGTGGAAACTTGTAGTCTAATTTCAGAGGTTTTTTTAAATGAAATATATAGTACCTCACAGTATATTTCTTGCACAGCATAAAAATATGAATCTCCGAGGAATTTCCATAGCTGTTCCAAAATTCAATATTTCTAAGGTTATGTAGCCTAAGCATTATTTATTTTTACTTTTCTGCACATACACCCAGGTATTTAACAGACATTATAAGGGGATACATTTAGGTAAGTTCTATAGTAATAAGATAATCTAAGATACAGCCGAGGATTGCTTTTTAGTTTCCTTGGATAAATCACATCTCTGCCACTACATGTCATCTGGGGACTGTCTTGTCATTTTTTTACCCATATATTTTATTTCTGTTTGAGTCTATATTTATTTAAACACGGAACTCAGCACTTTCACTGGTTCAACAGGAAATCCATCATACTATGCATTTGGAATTATTCATGAACAACTGAAAGTCACAGGGAAATCCATAAAGGGCCATGCCATTTATTGCACACCCTCTGTCATCTTACAAATCACGGTTATCCTCTCAGCAGCTCCTTCCTACATTCCCATTTCCATCTGTCCTCTTCTCTAACTACAATTTATCTTCTATTGTGCACAGTATTATCCTATTTCCTCTCAAGCTCTTGAGGACAGAACTTCCATAATACATTTATTTGTTTTTTTTCTATAAAGATTTATATTTCTTTAAAATGAACTGTTTACCTGTTGGGATGAAGAATAAAATTTATTCCTCCCATTAGTTGTTGATGTGTATGGAAAAATGAATAGCTTATATTTGTGTGTGTGTGTGTGTGTGTGTGTATGCATTTCTATCCATGCACATATATGTGTGCATGAGAGAGAACAGCATGATGTATATTTACAGGCTAGTGATGTAACCTTAAAGAGGTAGATAATGGTGACCAGTTATTTTAGCCTGTATTCTCTAGAAAACAGGAAGGCAAGAATTAAAAGTGCTTATACTTTAAGAAGAAGATGAAAAACCAGAAGGGTGGAGGTGGGAAAACAAGTCGGTGAGGCAAGGGAAGATGTTAAGCAAGGCCAAGTAATGCACTGCTGTGCTGGACACTGCAGGCAATGATCTACAAAGTGGCGTACATGAAACTTCTTGGTCCTAGTTGACACAGAAATTATCTTTTGGAGAAAAAAAAGGTGGGAAGATTTTTTTTCACACAGCTACTTTTTAAGTCTCAGTATTAACAGTTAACTTCTTCTAGTTAGAGACAAAGAGAAAGGGAAGGCAAGGAACAATGCTTTATCTTTGAATAAGAATGGCTTCTGATAATAATTTTCTTAAACACAGAACCAACAATTTTGGAGGGTATATTGTTCATTGTGTGGGATCCAGGCCATTCCTAGCATCCTTGGGCTTGCTCACTGATGCAAGTTGTACTCCCTGTTACTATGACATCTGAAAATGCCTTCACATATTTCTCAGGGTGGGGTAAATACCACCCTTATTTGTGATCCATTTTTAATCCAAATCATACTGTATTTTAATCAGTGAGCAGTTCAGATTGAATCTTGGCATTACTTATAATTTCACATCTAGTATCTATTTGGTTATACAGCCTTTTCTAGATAGGGTTTTGCAGATTATTATATCGATATGGTTAAGCTAAAAACCAAAAGCTCTTTTTCATCCTTTATCTAGTCCCTAAAATGTTAATTTACCTCAGGATTCTATCTTCAGCTTTGGTATTTTTCTCCCCTCTATATTAAAATGATGTAATTGACTGTCCTGGTTTTAACTTCCATCCATATACTGAAGACTACTAGATATAAATTTCCAGCTGAGGATTCTCCATTGAGCTTAAGAAATGAATGCCTAATGTGCTCTGGACACCTGTACTTGGATGCATCAAAGACACCTGAAACTCATTATCTCTAAAGGCAAATTCATATTCCTTGCTCCCAGACTGGTTTATTTTCCCATACTTTCTGTCTCATTTGGTGGAAGATATATTTATTCTCTTACACACATTAGAATATAATAAAATTATCCTTGATATTTTTTTTTCTTCACCTCCCATATCTAATCCTTCAGAAATTTTGGGAATCTTATTTTGGTACTGGAAAAGGCAAAGTCCACTTTGTATTAGACATCAGTCACTACACAAAGGCTTAAGTACTATAAAATCGAGAATTGGTAATATATAGCTGGTTACAAATGTAATATAAATTACATAAATAGTATCCTGTTCCTGCTCTCATTTAATATTATAATCTGGAGAACTTCTTGTTTTTTGTAGGTTGATTTTACTGGCTATTAGGAACACATACATTATTAAGGGAAAAACACTTTACAAATATAGTCAGAAAACACAACATGAAGCAAACGTGAGAAACATTATTAGTTCCTTTGTTGTTCTGACATCTTTATGTGGATCTGTGAGCTGGGTTTGAAATGGACAGCTTTATTGAATATTAATAATTTTTCGTGGCTATGATTTGCTTATGCTGTTTTTGATGTACTTTTCTTGAGCAATGAGGGTATAAATATTTTAATTTATTAACAAAGACTGTCTACTTGATCAGCTAACCTACAATCAAATTTATTTGATTTTATGTGGATACTTAAACCCAGGCTTTCAATTTGTACCTGAAAAGCCCTCATGCCGGCTATAATAAAAACTTAATTGTGAGGCAGACAAGAAGAGGAATGGATGTTTTTCTCCAGTTTACTCTTTTCTAGTATACTTATGCTGTTTGGATCCCTGTATGTAAATTTTCATGCTATTTGGAAAACGTAAAATTATTTTGTTGTTTTAAATACCTGGTATGCTCTCTTTCTTTAGGTAAATTGGTGAACTCTATAGTATGTGAGGTTAAATCAGGCAAAACTTTCAGTATTGTTTCATAGCACTACTGAATACTTACTTTTCAAATTTAGACGAGGACATTATATGGCCAGTTGTTATTAAGTCAGTGCAGTTCCTGGGTAGAATTGGGTAGGTAGTGGCAGAGATTTTTGTAGTTCCGAGGACTGAAGAAAAATTTAGATGTGACTAGCTTTTCTGTGTGCCATTTTGCTGTCACTAGGTATTATCAGAGTAACTCAGAAGGGGCTATCACTGGATAAATGATGAATGTCCTAATTATTAACCTAATAAATCATAGGAGATAAAATTTACAAGAGGTTTTTGTTTTTGTTTTCCTATCAAAATTCTTTATTAGTGAAGTCATATGGGATCCAATAATAGAAGAAGCCATTATGGTATATGCAAGAGGTTCCACAATCCTAGAATTAAATATTTACTTGTCAATAGTCATTTAAAATGCTTTTGGACAAGAAGCAGTAGCAATAAAATTATACAAATATTAAGTTATTATTGAGTTACTCTGGACTTTAATTTTTTAAATATTGATTTGGCTTTTGATTTCATTATCTCTTAGGTTTGGCATTTGTATCTTGGAAAAAGTTACATCTGAGGATAATTAGATCATGAAAATAAAATATTAACTAGATAAATTTTAGTTTATTAAAAGAAAAATAGGAATGTAAGAAAAAAATTTTAGGAGTCAAATTTGACTTATACTTCTTTAATAATTCATGTGTAACTCTTTACTGATTAATAATCATGGCTTGTTGCCAAATATTGCCTTAACTAGAAGGAAAAGACATGTATTCAGGTCTCACCTTCGTAAGAAAAAGGTGAATGTGGTTCTTGTCCTGCTGAAGCCATCTCCATGCTGTCTCAGCAGGCAGCAGCTCTGGGCAGAAGCATTCGACATTCTCAAGAAGGGTTAAGGCATTAGTATGCCCACTTAACAAGTACAATAAACCTACTGGTCCATTCTCTGTATGAATATTTCAATACTGAGGTATGTAAATCTGGGCCTTAATGGTTTGGCTACTGCTGAATAGATGGCGAGATCTCCACATGGATCTGGTAACATTTGTGTCTGATAATTTTGATAGGAAATGACAGAGGACTCTGGGAGCATTTTAGATTTCTATAAATTATAAGCCTGCATGGCTTTCTTGAATATGGGTATTAACTCATAGCCTCATAGCCTTTATAGTTTTGATATAAATATTTCTAATCTTTGATTTTCAAACTGGAATAATTTTATTAGACAAAATCTAGACAGTTTGTAAAGATGCAATTACTTTTTATTTTTTTTAACACAAACTCATTTTAACACATCAATGTTAAATTTCACATCCAGTAAAGGACAAAATTATTTTTAAAAATGCATTTGAAAATACATTTTTCTTAAGTCAAAAGCAGATGGTATATTTAATATGAAGTTATTTCTAAAACTGTTTTGTTTTACATGTTTTAACATATATTAAAATTAAATTATATTACCAATATCAGCACTAATTTTGTGAGAAAATGAGACTTGTGATCACAGGTCATTCTTAAATATTTATATATTTATTACAGCATCTTTACAGAAAATAACCTGGGGAATTCAGCACTCACTGTAAAGATGGCTGGAAAGACCTTAATGTCAGATTAATATTGATTATAGCAAAGGACTGTCAAAGACTTCAACACTTTAGATACAAGGATTAATTCAGTTAAATATAACATTATATTATCACTTATGTTTTTAAGTTAGTGACACATTTCTTAAATAGAAATTTTTTTAAATTATAAGACCCTCTTTATGACAAGTATATCTAAGATAAATACAGTTCAAAACAATTCTTTTTGTAGCTTATCTTCTAGTCCATTTTATATATACCTGAAATAATTTCTCTTTTTAGTGGAAGGGGGACATAAATAAATAATACAACTTTGATTTTTTATAAGCAGTATTATTATTCCAATATTGCTACACAGCCATATATTAGTGTAAGCTATTGAACTGTTATAAAAATTTTGTGTGAAAATCATTGCTTTTCTTTTTAAGAGGGATAGATTTGAGGGAAATTGTTTTTGTGTGTGTGAGCATAGTTACTAAAGATTTTTTTTAGAAACTAAAATGGAATTAGTTCATATGAATATGCTTTATTAAAGTATATATAAGTCACTGTATTCTTCATAATATGTAATATATTGATATTAAAGGACATCTATTGATCTATCAATCTATCCATCTATGATTATCAGGCAATAATATTCTAAATTTAACTTTAGACTGTTAAATAAAATCAGGCTCCCTAGAGTTAAAAACAAATGATTTCCCATAGCACTCAGAATAAAAGTCAAAATGTACCTCTTAAGGTTTGTCTTTCTCCCACCAATCTGTCCTCCTCTCCTTTCATTTTTGCTGATTTTAATTCTTTTGCCCTTCCATGGTAATCAGCTTACTATTCCCAAAATTCACCTATGAAGTCTTATCTATAGGCTTTTGCGTTTGTTTCTTTTGTCTGGAATGCTTTTCTCCAATATATCTGCAACATTTGCCTCCCTCGTGTCCCTCAGGCTCAAAAAATGCACTCTCACTGAAGCCTTTCCTCATAACTTTATTTCAAATTGCAACCTCCTCCTTAGCATTCCTCCTTATTCTCCTCTTCCTTATTTACTTTTCTCTGAGCACTGATTACTAGCTTAGATGCGTATTATGTAATGTTATTATGTAATGTTTATTTGCTGTCTCCTTCCTAGTAGAATGTAAACTTTATAAAGAGCCCAGTTTTGTCTATTTTGCTCACTACTATGTCCTCTGACATAAATTAGTTATTCAAAAAATATTTATGAGATTAATGAATAAATAAAAATACAAGACTCAAGGAGAGGCATGATTTCATTGCTCATTATTGTTCTAGGACTGTCCACACAGCATGACTAAGAAGAACATGAGTCATGAGCTTTCTTTAAAATTATTTTTAATCGTTTGGTCAATATGAGTTATACTAAATATGATGTGAATAAATCAATTATAGTGTTTTAGATAGTAGATCAATTGACTTACAGAATTAATTGCTCATAAATTAAGATAATTTCAGATTTTATTAATCAGATTTCACTTTTGTTCCTATTATATTTCCATTTCATTTTTAAGTGGTACTAGACAAGAAATATGGGGGTGAGGTAGTGTGGTTTGTGGGGGTAGTTAGCTGGCCCCAAATGATATAAGCAACTGAAGTACAATGAATATCTGGTATTTCCCCTTTGGTTCAGTTTTTGTGTTTGTGTAAACTCGAATATTTGAGAAGGCTAAGTCTCTCTGGGAAAAACAGCTGCTCATTAAAACCTAAAACAATATAGTCATATATGTCCCATCCTTGTTTGTAAAAATAATAAAAATATAAGGAATTTCCGAGGGAATTAATGAGCACAAAGTCTTTTGGATTTGTGTTAATAAAAATAATATTGAAAGCAGATATTATATAACAGCATTATAATAAATTTCTAGAAGTTTAATATTTAAAACACTTTTCTGGAATTTAAAATTTTCCTTTAAAGCTTTCAAAGTGTCAGTGTGAGAGGTGACTACCTAGTGTTATAGATTTTAGTTCAATGGCTGATGAGGGTCGCCCAGAGTTTGTAAGGATGTCTGAATGAAAGGAGCCCAGGCTGTAAGGTATATTTTTCCATGACCTAGAAATGGCCATGGCCTCAGAGGCTTCTAAATTACCTGACAGAAACTTGACCAGAACTTGACTAATGTCATTTCTAACATGCTGGCATCCTGACCCTTGAATCTACCCAGTATGTCTCATGACAGCTTCCGCTCATTCTGCTCATTCTTCACTCATGGGAGACTGGACAGATCATAGATCTGTAACTGTTTTCCCATGAGTTCATCACCTGACAGTTGTCTGACTGATATATTTGATCTCAGGCCCGAATTCCTTTCTGGCTCCTGGATTGTTGACCTGCACTAATTCCCAAGAGGCCATTGGTCATCAGTCAGCATCCACAACTCAAGCCTAACTTATCCTTGGCTTTGATCTCCAACTCTCTAACCTGAAAAACCAGAAAAGAAAACACAGAAAATTGGAATTGACAGTTACTTGATGCATAACTGTTTTAGCTGTCTGTCAAATGATACTCTGTGATAGCTAGTATGTCTCTGAGATCCCAAGTCAGGAATTTCTGAAATGCTGTCCTTTTTATTTCCAAGTGCACACTGGTATCAGGGATCACACTCTGATCAGAGATCAGAATGTCTAAGTTCTGGTGTATTTTCCCTGTTGTATTCCTTTTTGCATTTTCATGAAGCTTCTTTTATAAACTACTGACAATACATTAGTAATTTGGCTGTTGGGTGTATTATTTTTTAAGATGATGTCTGTGCTGTAACCATCATCTTCTGGCCATCCTTGACTTTCTGATAAATACTTGCCATGAGTCATCTTTGTGATTCATTATCTAGGTGAAATCTGGGTTTATATTACCTGAGATTTGTTATGTTTTTGAATCATACCTGCACAAAGTTGCAAATGAATCATCTTCATAGGAATTTTTTATATTTTCATAGAGATTGATAGAAATTACTGATCAACTCGTACAGAGAGCCAGATTTTCAAATATTAGTAAGTTACAACAAATCTTATTGCCTGAGCCACTTGTCAGGTATTTGATTTAGTGTGATGTGCTTATGGAAATCATTCATCAGAATTGATTATAAATATTTTAGAGAATAGTTATAAATTCATCCTTGAAAATTTGGTGTTTTAAAATGATTCAATTTTTTGAAGTTCTGTGTGAACATGTTAATTTAATTCACGGAACTTTGAATTATACAGGTAAGCACATCAAAACAATTGAATAAATGAAAAAGTGATATTCGTGAGGGAAAATATATATCCCAGAAGGACTCAATAATACATCTTAACTGTAGAATTTTCATATAGTTTTATTTAAAATATGGCATATAAGTTGTTTATATTATAACTATATTTGCAGAAAATGCAAAGGAATACCCATGCTAATAAATAATGGGATCAGGTTAGGTTTTAAAAGTCTCCATACATTTAAAATGCAATCAGGAATGAAACACTCAAATTTACATTCGTAAGTGCAGAAAGAATTTTCATCTTATATATTTCTTTCCTTCCCTTAGATCTTACTATCAGTTCAGAAAGATGAATCTCTAGGTTATTTTACTTCAGACTTGGTATATACTTAATGAATAATAAAACGTTTGCTTTCATTTAAAACTGAATGACTGATTTTATGTTTAGAAAATTACAGGAATATTTTGCTATTATATTTCATGTGTTTGTGCTATGTTAATTGAAAACCTTTGCTGTGTGAGTAGCATAAAAAGTGTAAGAAGTATTCTCTGTCCGTAAGGTGGACATTATTTTACTTGAAAAAGAGCATAAACAACTTGGAAGGCAGGGTTCGTGTCTGGCAAATTTGGTAGTAGCATTAGTAATGGCCTGGATAGATCTATAAAGATTTGTCTCATTCTGAGGAAGTGGTCACTTTCCAAAACTGTAATTATTCTCTCCGGTCCTTGATGAAATGTTTTGACTACTAGATAACTAAGAAGTTAGGCAGATAACACATCTTTGCATGCTATTACATGAAATTAGGTATACTATGTTTTTTAAAACAATTGCATATGACCAAATTAATTATGAAAATACCTAATTTCCTGTTTGATCTTTTAGAAATATCATTTTAGCAGTGAGTTTAAAAATCTTTATAAAAATCTTAATTAATTCCATGACATTTCTTCTTAGAAGTAATTATATCTAAATGTTGCATTTGTTTTCAGAAAAGGTAAAATATTTACTTTCTGGGGCACCTGGGTGGCTCAGTTGGTTAGCCATCTGCCTTCAGCTCAGGTCATGATCCCAGAATTCTGAGATCTAGTGGGCGTCAGGCTCCTTGCTCAGCGGGGAGCCTGCTTCTCCCTCTGTGGCATTCTCCCTGCTTGTGCATTGTCTCTCTCAAATAAATAAATAAAATCTTTTTAAAAAAACCATTTACTTTCCTCTTTAACAAAAAAAAATTAGAAAAAATAATTTTGTTTTTATCAAACTACAAAAGAGCATTTTATTCAGATGACAATGATATACAGTCACATTAGATATGAAAAACTTATTGTGTGCAATAAGTAAATTAAATAGAAAAGAGTTATAACTTATACCCACTCTGATTTAGAATTCTCATGGTCCCCATGAACCAGACTGAGTGATCCATAATTGCATCTTAAATTAGACCTTTGAAGTGATTAATCTCCCTAGGCTTGCTTGTTTCATGAATATATTATTTTTATATAATCAAAACAGTCTTTTCTTTTGAGAAGTGTTAAAGACCTGTTGTTATTTTTCTATATTATGGAAGTACTTAGAAAGAATTTATTAGTGTACTTAGGAAAGGGCTGATAGAAATGTCTTCAAGTTTGATCCAAACAAGCACAGCTTACTAGAGAAGCAGATGCTTTAACAGCAGGGGTAGGGAACCTGTAGATTAAATCTAAAGGATTATAATAGGGCATATTTACTGAAAGCATCCTCTTTGATCCTCTAGTGCAAAAAGAATATGTGAGAGTTAAAAGGTCAAAGAAAAAGGGTGGACTGTGAATTTAATGACTCCTCATGTATACGTCCAAAGAGCTATGAGAAAGCATAACTTGGAAATTAACTTTTACTATAGACCACCTTTGCTTCTTGGTAAAATGATGAAATTTTTAATGCTGAGTTGCAGGCTTTGAGATGAGAGTAAATTATAAAAGGATGAAAAGACAGTGATTTGCTTCATTATTATGATTATAAAGAAACAGGATTTTGCTTTAAGAAAATGATACCAAATTCTGTAATGTTTTTGTTTGTATGAAAATTTTTCTTTTTTACTTACATTATCTCGCCATATTAGGTAGCTCCCTCACTATAGATGAAAAATGAAGCCAGTGTTGTTATGGATGGGGGTGATCTTTGTTCTAATAGCCTCTTTCTAGCTACCAAATACCTCTGTTTTATTCATGGTTCTGTGGATGTTTTGTCACTTAAGTCATCATAAATACCAGGTATAAACTGAGAACAAAAAGAAAAACTAATGCAGTGGTTTAAAATTGCATGTTTATGAAAGTCTGTGCATATTCATTTAAGATTGACCATAACAGAAGTAAATAGGCAAAACTAGTGGCACTTACAGGAGTAAGAGGTAAAAAAACAAGCAGGAGCAGCCAAATATGTGGTGTCAGGTAAGTTGTTTAAGCTGGGTCTGGCATCCAAATAATTTCTTCCTTTTCATCATGTTGAATGCCAAGGAGGCAGGGAATCAAGAACTATATTTATTGTCATTGCTCTTCCAGTCACATCCAGAAATTGGATGTGAGGAGGGGCTATTTTTCAAAAATCACTGTAAATCAGAAATGTCACTGTTTTTGTCTTAAAATAATTAGGTATATGTGTGTAGTGTTAAAAAACATGAATGTGCATCCATATCTCCTTACAAAAATTAATACTTTTTAGAGCATAATCATGAATATTTATTTAAAATCTATATTTTATAGAAGCACTATTAGATATAGTAATTATAAAATACATAATGGATTAATATCTTTGGCAAAACCAAAATTATTAGTATATACACAAAGTATATGTGTTTTTAGTATAGAAACTAAGAGGAAATACATAAGGCAAGATTAATGTTCTTAATTATTATCAGTCACCTTGGAATGAATCTCTTAATGCTTTAATTTTTCTAATGTTAATATATATTAAAGCAATATATTAGAAAGAAAGGAGAATATATATCTGTGTATGTAAATATACAAACACACAAATATATATGTGGGGGGTATTTCCCATTTTTAAGAAAAATTAATTTATTTTAAGCAATACTTTTTAAAATAAATATCAGAGTTTTGAAAAATTATAGCAACCCAACATCCAACATACATGCTAGGATATAAATACAGTGCAAATAAATTGTACTGTATTTATAATTTACAAGTGAACATTTCTCAAATTATAAATGTTAAAACACATATTTAAAAATATCCTTCCAAAATAAATATTTAAATTCATTCTAACACAATTCTTTTTTTTTCTTCAAATTTTTATTTAAATTTCAGTTAGTTAACACACCATGCAATGTTGGTTTCAGGAGTAGAATTCAGTGATTCATCACTTGCATACATACCCAGTGCTCCTCATATCAAGTGTCCTCTTTAATACCCATCACCCCTTTAGCCCATCTCCCACCCACCTTCCTCCATTATCCTTCAGTTTGTTCTCTATCTTTAAGAGTCTCTTATTGTTTGTTTGCCTCTCTTTTCTTCTGTCTCCCCCTCATATGTTCATCTGTTTTGTTTCTTAAATTCCACATATGAGTGAAATCATAGGGTATTTTTCTTTCTGTGACTGATGTATTTAGCTTAGCATAATACCCTCTAGCTCTATCCACGTCATTGTACGTAGCAACATTTCATTCTTTCTGATGACTGAGTAATATTCCATAGTGTGTATATACCACATCTTCTTTATCCATTCATCAGTCAGTGGACATTTGGGCTCTTTCCATAGTTTGGCTATTGTCGATAATGTTGCTATGAACATCAGGGTGCATGCATCCCTTTGAATCTGTGTTTTTGTATCCTTTGGGTAACTATCCAATTGCTGGATTGTAGGGTAGTTCTATTTAAACTTTTTGAGGAACATACAAACTGTTCTCAGAGTGACTGCACCAGTTTGAATTCCCACCAACAGTGCAAGAGGGTTCCCTTTTCTCCACATCCTTCACAAAATCTGTTGTTTTCTGTGTTGTCAATTTTAGCCATTCTGATCGGTGTGAGGTGATATCTTATTGTTGTTTTGATCTGTATTTCTCTGATGAGCGATGAGCATCTTTTCATCCATTTGTTAGTCATCTGTATGTCTTCTTTGGAAAAGCTTCTATTCATGTCTTCTCATTTCTTAACTGGATTATTTGTTTTTTGGGTGTTGAGTTTGATAAGTTCTTTAGATTTTGGATATAACCCTTTATCAGATATGTCATTTGCAAATATCTTCTCCCATTCTGTCGGATGTCTTTTGGTTTTGTTGATTGTTTCATTTGTTTCATTTGCTATGCAGAAGCTTTTTAACTTGATGAAGTCCCAATAATGTCATTTTTGCTTTTTGTTTCTCTTCTCACTGGCAATGTGTCTAATAAGAAATTGCTCCTGCCGAGGTCAAAGAGGTTGTTGCCTGTGTTCTCTTCTAGGATTTTGATGGTTTCCTGTCTCACATTTAGGTCTTTCATTCTTTTTGAATTTATTTTTGTATTCTAACACAAGATTTTGAAACATTCTTTTAGACCATTTCTTATTAATATCTTAGATGTACAAAGTTCATTAACATCTTTAGCACTTGTAAGAACAAATTAAAGGAAAAAGTTTTCTTCAACATGCAATTTGGGAAATATATATATATTTTTTAAAGATTTTATTTATCTATTTCACAGAGGGCGAGAGATCACAAGGAGGCAGAGAGGCAGGCAGAGAGAGAGGGGGAAGCAGGCTCCCTGCTGAGCAGGGAGCCCGACGCGGGCCTCGATCCCAGGACCCTGAGATCATGACCTGAGCCGAAAGCAGAGGCTTTAACCCACTGAGCCACCCAGGCGCCCTGGGAAATATATTTCAACAACCTACCCATTAAACATTTCTACATTAAAAAAAAATCAAAGCAAAACAAAATAACAAGACTAATGGAACAAAATTGAGATGTGAAACTCCTTTAAAAAATGGATTTTGGACTGAAATTATTATCAGGCATATCTGGGCTTTTGATGTTTTAGACTGGCAGGAGAAATATGGGTAAAAGGGACAGAGAAATCAATAAATTAATGGAGAATATGAAACAATGAAAAAGTGTAGAATTAAAATAAGTACTAAGAAAGTGTCATCACTTTTATCACATCACAGGAGTCTACAAAAAGGATTGTGGAGCAGAACCTCAGGAAATAAAAGTTTGTCAGAAGTTGATTTTACATGTGTAGATAAGAGTATATACATTTCTCCTTTATTCTGTAAGTGTGGTGAAATTTAATTTTGAATATTAAACCAAAGATGAGGTTCTAGAGTAACCAAACTTAGTCTTGAGATATTATCTGTTTTTTTAATGTTTTTATTTATGTGGCCAATATTTCCTCTAGTCTTTTGTGCATCTATATTCATATAAAAGACTAGAATATAATTTCCTCTTTTTTTTTGTTTTTACAATGTTTTTGTCCAGTTTTATGGTTTTATGATTATGCTTACCTCATAAGGGAAGTGGGGAGATCCTCTCTTTTTATTTGTCTGTTCCTTCAGGGATTTGCATAAGACTAGCATTATTTCTTTTTTAATTGTTTGCAGATATAACTGGTTAAGCTCTCTGCATTTGGAGTTCTCTTTATGGAGTCCTTTTAAATTACTGACTCAGATTCCAGAATAAATACAGGACTATTCTTATTTTCTATTTTTACTTTTGTCAGTTTTAGTAGGCTAGCCTTACTCTGCAGTACAGAATTTTGCTGAACAAGGCCTGGTGGAACTCCAGAACAGTGATCTCTGGCTCCTAATCTCAACAACTACTTCATATGCCGAGACTACCATTTTCTGTTACAACTCAGTTTAAAAGACAATTTCCTACTTTTATGTGAGTTAAAAAACAACGACAACAAATCCAAAGGAAAAGTCAAGAGGCAAATAATGAAAGCTTACCATTGCCAAGTGAATTTAACTTTTTTCTGTGCTCTTAATCACTAAAATCAGTTCGCCTTGATTAGAGTGTGATATATTTAACCAGTTGTTTTTATGTTCTTGATCTAGCTTTCATAGTTACTTTCAGTAGATTAGTAAGGTAAAAGTTACTCAAACAGGGCTGAAATTTGAAGTCCCTAAAATGGTTTCAATGTATTGTTATTCTGATGAAGTCTTCTATTCCCATTATCTTATTTTCTATTCTTATAACTCATTAATATTTATGGTTATCAACATGAAAGATTTTCCTTGCAGAAGCAATTAAATGCATTGCTTATTTTTAAAGCCCTTTTCTAAGATCTCTTTTTTTCAGAGCCCAAGGAAGTAGAAACAATAAAACACTTTTAGCCTGCTCTTAATTTAGCATCTTGCCAACATCAACAAATGGCTGCAGAACCAGCTCCATCAATGTAATGCACACCCTATTAAAATTCTCTTTCCCTCACTCATATTTTTCAACATGTCTGTGAACTGTATGTGCTCTGAATTTTTATGAAGGAGGAAAACCGCTCTGATTATTGAGTTTAGTGTGCAAAAGAAAGAAAAATATTAACAACAATTGACATCTTCCTGATGCCATGTCACTACTCAAAAGATTATGTTCTCACGACCTGTGGATGATGCCTCAAAATGTGTATGTCTGGCCATACCTGGAATATTAGTAAATCTTTTAAATTATGACTTGTCAGTGCTGCCTGCGTTTTTTCTTACTATTTAGCTGATTTTTTAATCACATAATTTTAGGGTATATTTGGATTGAAAACGTCATCAAAACATACACAATGAAAACTTTAGCAACCTTCCTTCTCCACCTTATAATATGCACTAGCCGTTACTCCTCCCCTAACTCCTAGCTGCTGGAAAGCAATATGCTCATGACTGAAAAATCACCCCCAAGTCTCTTATATCCAGTGCATGAACTTTTCTCTAATGCATTGAAAGTTAATGTTATGGATGGAAACATTTCTCCGGACAGAGTTTAATGGCCAAATACTAAGTAATATTTGATTTATGAAATATGTGAAAACAGACGGTATGTGTACTTACTCTTGAAATCTAAGCTTAAAAAGTCATCACACCTTCTCTCTGAGGATTTCATTCACACTGTCTCTAGCAGAGACTGCATTAATCTCTCATTTTTAGTGCACTGTAGCAGAACACATTTTATTTTAGACATTTGTTAACATGTAGTCACCCCCATTATGCATTTACGTACCTGGAAAAGTAACCATGTTTTATTCATGCTTATGTCCAATATTGTCATACAAGGAAGAGTCCTAGACTCAAAACAGCAGGAATCAATGAATGAGAGTTCTAGTCATGAAGTTATTTCATTTATTCGTGAGATGTCTTTTCTACTGTCTTAATAAAGGTATACTTCATTTAAAATAACTGACCCAAATATTTGAATGTAAAACGCTGTATAAACATTACTTCTACATGATATATCATGTGACAATTCTCTGTGGTATCTGAAATTTTAATATCAAATTTTGATCATCAATTTTAATCTCCTTTAGTATAGTATGTAAGGTTAGATATTTATAAAAATGGTACTGGACACTTGAACTCAAATAAATTGACTCAGCAGAGCTGAGAAATGAAAATCAAATCACAAAGCATTAATTAGAAGAAATAAAAAAACAGTTCAAAGAAAATAGAAATTACTTTGTTAGATATATAAAAGGAGATAATTACAAGGAGGTGATCATGAGCTGGTTAAAAATATTCCAGAGAAAACATATTTGAAAAACTAAATGCGTACGTTTTGCAGCATGCAAAACTGAGCAGAATTGAACATGCAAGTAGACTCTCATTTGCTGAATAAAAATTTTTATTGTAATAAAAAGCATATATTCAGAACTTCAGTTTTACTTACTATTTATTAGTGTTCTAAGAAAAAATATCGACTTTGGAGTACTATAGAAGGAATAGTAATTCAGTATAGATGCATGTAAAAATAAAATTGGGACTTTTTTTTCAGGGTTATTTCCAAATACTCACATGGGATTCACACATGTCATGGGCATTAATGAAACCCAGTACAAATCTTGGTGATTCAGGCATTCTTATATAAATGGCATGATTTATTTTAAAAAGCACCCTACCATCTCTCCTTGTATATTTGCTAATTATTTTGCCCAAGTAATGAAATGATATGGACTTTACAAAGCTTCATTACAATGTTTAAATTAACATATTTGTTTCCACTAACAGTGATGTTTATTTAAATTACTTGGGTATTCCCTTTGAAATTAAATGATGAAAAGCAGTCATTTGGTCAGTCAACAAAGCATTTACTAATTACCGACCATGTGGCAAGCCTTGTTCCCAGAACGAGACTATCAACTGGAAAAATAAAGCATTCATGCCCTCATATAACTTACATCTGAATGAGAAGGATAGGCATTATTTCGTGTAGTAAGTATTTTCATTCTTCCTATGTCTACAGTACTGACTACAAATAAAATTTGCAATGATGAAAATTAGCAGTTGAAAAAATAAAATGCATGTTGTCACATTTAATTATTATATACCTATATCTTCTTTTGATTTTAAAGTGTGGCTCATTTATTAAGGTAATCAATGTAAAAATAAATACTTAGGTAAAATAATATGGTCTTAAAAATAGACATATCCATGATCATTATAATAAATGTCTGCTATTTGGACAGATATATTTATACTCCAAAGTTAGTTTGCTTATGAATTACAATTCTATATATTTTTGAATTTTAGGAAATTGTTCCTTGAAGCTTGCCAAAAAATTTATGTGTGACTAGTAAGATCATTGGAAATAATGATTAGTAATGCTTAGTAAATAATTCATTTTTCTCATTAGAGAATTATAAACTTGATAATGCAATTTGTATATACAGTTTTAAACCAAATAGCTCAGTCATGTTCTGGACAGAAGGCATCCCTGTGTAAATTTATGAAATTAAAGTAAGATATATTATAATGATTTTTAGCAAAGTACATAAATACTGACTGCATTGTAGACTGATTTTTGCAAATTGTTTTCATTCTGTTTTTTACAGAATTATTTTGAGCACACATTTTGACCTTTATGCTAAAATACATTTTAGTATCACTGATGATGGAAGTTTCATATTATCTTTTTGGAAATTCTGCTTTATTTAAATAATATTTACTTGAAACGCCTATGAATGACTGCAGTCATCCAAGACTGTATGCTTCTTTTTGTCTTCGTGCTTAAACTCCTGAAATGCCTGACTATATAAACCGATTGTGACTTTAATTTAATTTAACTTAATTTTTTAGAGAGGGGGTTCAGAGTAGAGGGAAGGAAAGGGAATGAGAGAATCTTAACCAGGTTCCATGCCCAGCTCAGAACCCAATGCAGGGATCTGTCTCACAACCCTGAGATCATGACCTGAGCCAAAATAGAGTCAGACACTTAATTGGTTGAGCCACCCAGGTGTCTCAACTGATTCTGACTTTAAAAGGAGATTTCTGTTCCCAAAAACATGATTGCAAGTTAGTTGCCTGTGAGATGGGACATTTAAAGATTCTGATAATTCTAGAACAGAAATTCTGGTACTTTAAATCATCAAATGCCTCTCAAAATTGAATATTCTAAAAAGCATAGACATTTCCCCCAAATTGGAATATATTTGTTCATCTAAATCATTAACAAAAATATTATTTCCAAACTATTTGTTTGGAGAACATTGTTCGTCCAACACTAATTATCATTCAGTCAATCTTTCCATTTACTCAGCAGCGTACAATGAGTAATTGAGTTGTGCCAGAAATTATTTTGGCACCACAGCAGGCACAGACTTGATAAATGTCATTGACCATTGTTAACAAAACAAAGTGCTCTGCCTTCACATAGCTCCCAGCACATTAAAGTGCTGTTAAAAATTTACAACCATGAAATAAGTACTATAACAATGATTTGTAAAGTACAATGAATGCAAATAAAAAAGTCCAAGTATCTTTGCCTAGGAACGAGAAAAATGAAATATGTGAAGATGAATAATAATACACCAGTTAGAGAGTGAAAGGGGATGGCATTCCAGATAAAGAGCGTATTGAAGAGCATTGACATTTAAAAGAAATAGGCACATTCATGAAACGGGAGCTATTTTGTGGGACCAGGTTCCATATCTGTGCCAGTTGCAATGCAAGGTGAATACTAGAGATTTAGCACAAATTGGTAAATTCTACAGTAAATGGAATATATATTACATTTCAGTAATAGTATTAGATGAATAGAAATTAAAAAATAGTATCCAGGGTGTTTTATCAGTAATATGGTCAAATATTTTCTAAAATTAATTATAAAGTTCTACTTAAAGCCATATAGTTTTCAACCAATACATGATTCTCGCCTCCCTTTTCACATATTTCTTGATAAAATCTATAAACAGCTTTCAGCATTTATAAGATTCATTTAATTACCTTGTAAAACATTTTGAATCTTCCACTATTTTTACTTCTTAAAGCTACAAAATAAAGAGAAAGGAAGAGAGAAAGATACAAAGTTAGGAATTGGGGACATACCAGTATTGGGAATTTAGGACAAAACTAGAAATGAGCTTTGAATATTTGCGATGATTTCTAGCAATTAAGGAAAGCCAATTCATGAAACATTAATTTAAAAATATTTAAAACCATTCTATTCATGGGCTATAATACACTAATGTATCTTTTATTTTTAATATCACCACATGTGGACTATTTCTGTGTCATTGGTCCTCTAGGCCACTTATGAATAAAATCAACAAATTCAATTTACTTTAGTTCTCTGCTCTCTAGATATTCACCAAACTCAGCAATAATTGAAACAATAACCCTAGAATGTACAGAAAGAATTGTTAGCTCCCAGGATTTACCAGAATATGAATAAATGTATTACTTCCGTTCTGTTTCAGTAGCAGGAAATTTAATCTTTTCCAAAGATTCCCACTCTCAAATAATGTTGAAAATCATCAAAAGCTGTTTATCCATTTGTATATCTATCTTGATTTGAAGATCTCTGTGGAATGAAAGGGTTTTGTTTTATTTTGTTTTTAATGTATAATCATAGCCACTTTCCAAAGCTGTATAGTTTCCCTGTGATCTCTCTTTTCCTTTACCAGTTCCATAAGACTCAGATCATTCCTGCTTTGTCCACTACTACCCAGAAAGAGCCCAATATTCTGTTTGGTTTCTTCAGAAGAGGTGTTCTTTTTGCAGTCCATTGAGCCTAATGGTAATACATTCTTATTCTTTTTTACCATAGCTCTCTTCTTGCCAGATAGTATTTTTCTGTCTGTGCCAATACCACATTTTCTTGATGGCCATAGATTCACATTATTTCTTTAAACCACGTGGTATTAATTCTCCAACTTTGTTTCGCTTTTTCAGGTTGTTTATGCTATCTCAATTCCTTTGAATTTCCAAGTGAATTTTATAATCAGTTTGTCAATTCCTATGCCAAAAAAAAAAAGTTTGTTGAGCTTTCATCAGGATTGCATTGAGATATGTATCTATCTATCCATCTATCTATCTGTCTGTCTAGGCCACTGATATGTTAACAATAATGACTTTCACATTATTCATTGACAGGGTTTATCTCTCCATTAATTAGGTTTTATTTATGTTTTTTAAGTTATGTTCTGTACTTTTGAGAATGCAGATCTTACACATTATTTGTTGCATTTATACATACATAATTTTGTGCTATTTAATATACTGTTTTTTCCAGTTATTCACTGCTAGTGCATAAAATGAAAATGGTATTTGTGTATTGATCTTTTATCCTGTATCCTTGCTAAATTCACTCACTTCTAGTGAGTAAAACTTTGACAAATTTTGGCGCCTTGTTTCTCTTCTCTCAAGGATCACTGTTCTTCCTTGCAAGATAGTTGGCGTTTTAAAAATTGTTTCAGTTTTGTCCCTTTCTTGTTTCTTTTAGGTAGGAGGGTAAATCCTATTCCTTCTACTTCATCAGGCTAGACAAGGAACTAACCTTTGTTTCTATTCTATTTTTAAATTATGTGTCTTAAAATTGTTATTTAAAGTATTTCTCTTTCATTATATAATAAAACTTTTCATTTATTGCAGACTTTCTTATTATCAGTTACATCTAGAATTGGAGGAAAAAAATAAATTAGAGCCAAGTTTTCTGTGCTGGAACTCTGTTTTGCTTATGTAAAAGAAAAAGATCTATATCCATATCCTAAAAGGGGCCTAAGTAAGTGGTCATTTTCTAAGTGTAGCAACCGGCACATATTCTGGACAAAATTCATGTGGATGTTGGCCTCAGACACTCTAGGAAACAACCAAAAATATCTTTAAAAAAGAATATTTAAATCTAATCACTTACAAATGTACTACATAGATTCCCAGGGTTGTCTCCCCTGAATTATGAAAGAGACAATTGTGACTTAAATGAATTTAAGAATAATTTAACTTCTCGTATAATTTAGTAGTGGTTTATTGAACTGTGCAGCAATCCCCAATGAAGAATCTTACTTCATTTTTCCCTATCTCTTTCAATAACACAGAAGTTTTTGTTGCTATATGCCTTCTTTTGTGTTAGTCGTGGGTTTTCTGTATTTTTATATAGTTATCCAAAAGAGAAAACTATGGTGTTTAAAGGTTGGAGGGTGGGGATGTATTGGCTGAGACGGGATGTAGGGTGGTGTCTAGGATGTTTTTCATGCTTTCATTCTCAGTGGTGGTCACACTGATATGTTATATTTACGCTAATCTATTGGGCTCACAACTTGCACAATTTGGTTGAATTGACTATTAGAAATGTGTTAGTTTATGGAGGTCACTTAATGAATTCTTGCTGTTTTCTATATATGGTGTTTTCAGCAAGTTTATAGATAGATACTATATTTAAGTATATACTTATGTACTACATGTAAGTCTATAGCTATATATTCCAATATAACTTTATGTATAACAAAGGAAACAATTTGGCTCCTACTCTCATTTTTTCTAATTGGTTGGCAAATATTTTTGATGTGCAATATTTTTAGGATGAGTGAATTTAATATATGAAGTTGAAATTACATTCATTAAAAGTGTGGTCTTTTGCTTTGCCTAATAAGCTCATCAGATGACATTTATATATTGTATTGATTTATAAACCCAGTTCACATATTAAAAGCATTAACACCTGACAAATGTGGATCTAGTATTTTTGCAATTTATTGTTAACATTTTATATTTATGTTTTTTAAATACTTGGAAGTTTTCAACTTTTATATTAGAATTTTTAATTACTTTTCCTTTATGAATTTTTCCCTGTACTGGAAGCTTACAAATGAATGATTTTACCATTCAGACATGTTATTGTAATCTTCTTAATTTATTTTAATGGTGTGATACTGTCTAAAAATTTGTTTGTTTTCAGATAATTAATTGCCTCAGAACAGTATATTGAATAATCCATTAAATAAGACCACCAAGAGTGATGCAGAATAAGAGATTTATTTTAGATATTAGACCTCAATTAATTGTGGGGGCTGGTTATCCAGTTAATGTATGGCTGTTGCTTGTACATCTGATGCCAGGCCTAAAATCAGCAAAACAGGCCACCTAGAAGGAAAGGTGGGCATAAAAGAGGAGAGAACAAAGTCAAACTGGAATTCACATTGACGAAATGGAGTCCACTTGAGCCTCACTACTACCAAGGCTCCACCTTTGATGAGGTTTGAGATTTGTGGGAGAAGCTATCGTATAGCTAAAAGTACATCTAGTCCTGGAATCAGAGCAGCTCCAGCAAGGAATCCAGCAGATTCATGTAGGCACATTTGGTGCTCCAGGAGCTGATATGCTTATCTATAATTCAGAGAAGGGGAAAGAGTATCTGGCTGACATTCAATGAATGGTGGGCCTGGATGTACCCCACTTCAATGTGGCTGTGACCATGTGCACATTCAGCAACAGCCTCTGATGCCTGTGGCACATTCAGAGGGCAAAATGAAAATGGGTGTTTGTTCCATTTACCTTCCAAATTGCATTACCAAAATGTCTGTTCAGGCTCATTCTAACCTAGAACATCTTAGTGAAAGGAATTATGGGTAGTGTAGTTCTGTGCTCTAAAATAAATGTTTGAATGATATTCTTTTTGCAACTGTAAAATTTATGATCAGTAGAGCTTAAGGAAAACAATGCATCAGATTTCTTAAAATTTTTAAAAATTTTAACCACTTCACACCTCATCTTATGTCATCCTCTGTATATTGCACAAACTTCCATTATTCTAATCATCTTTGTTCCTAGTATTTCTGTGTAGATCAAGAGTTCCAATGAGCTTTCGTTTTAATAAAGTTGATTTTAGAACATGGCTTTGAAATCTCTTTTATTAAAGTGTAGGGCTTGTCATGACTTTCAAAAAGCTCCCTCAGATTTTCAAGGGATCATCTTTAAACCTTCTTTCCTCTTACCTGTCATGGCGGATCAGTCTTCAAATTCTTTTGCACATCCTTTCCTTTCCTTTTTCTTTCTTTCTCTCTTTTTTTTTTTTGTTACCAGTCAGCATTCTAGTTAAAATTCTTATAACAGCCAGTATAACTTGTATACCTCTTCACTCAGTCACCCCCGATGCAGCTGTCTGATATTTCCACACTTTTGTCTTCTAACCCCTCACAACAAACTGATTTTCCCAATTCATTTTCCTGAGCAAAATATTTAATACTGTTCCATTGTTTTAATGGCTATGTTTTAACTTCCTGAACCGGCATTCAAAATTATCTTCCGGGCGCCTGGGTGGCTCAGTGGGTTAATGCCTCTGCTTTCGGCTCAGGTCATGATCTCAGGGTCCTGGGATCGAGGCCCGCATCGGGCTCCCTGCTCAGCGGGGAGCCTGCTTCCCCCTCTCTCTCTCTGCCTCCTTGTGATCTCTCTCCCTCTGTGAAATAAATAAATAAAAATCTTTAAAAAAAAAACCAAAACAACAACAACAAAAAAAACCAAAATTATCTGCAAATTGACTATTTCCTAATCCTTTCCATTCCCATGCCAGTTTCTTCTTCAGCGAGTCCTCTTTGGTCTCCAGGATTTGTGATTTCACTGGAGGAAAGATGGGTGTCACAGCTATGGAACTGCCATAGAAATATAAATTTGTCCAGACAAACCATGAGGAAAAATGTAGTACAATTAGTGTGGGGGGGGGGCGCGGTTTATGTCTTAGGAAAGGTTGGGAAATGTAAAAACAAACAAACAAAAAACAAAACAAAACAAAATCTGTAGTGAATATTTTAGCATGTATATACCTTTTACATTTTTCTTTTTAGTAGATTAAGTCATCCAAAATAGAGATGGGACCCGTAATTGTAAAACAGTCTTATTAGATTAATAGCCATTGTTCTCACGGATACAATGCTCGTTTGGGAAGAGAGCATTTACTTTGAGAAACTTACTTTGGGAAATTCAGGGCATTTTTGATAGTATATCTAAGTTACCAAAAATGAAAGATAAAAGGATTCTGGGGAAAAGATGTTCCCAGTAATACTTACTATAACTTCCTTTGTGTTTTAAATCTTTGGAAACCAAGATGCTGGACAGGATGCAGAAAGCAGAGAAATCTCAATTGCCCTGACCTACATTTCCAGGCTAATTCTTAAATACTTATCCAGTCCAGGTCTAGACCTATCAAAGTTGACAAGTAACTGCCTTAAGAGGTATCTTAAACTTTTAATCAGAGCAGGAAATGTAGCAATATAATTGAGAAGCCAAATTAAAGACTTCCAGCATATAAAAAAAGGAAGGGAAAGGGTGTTGAAAAAGCATAAAAAAACATTGCCAAAAGTAAAATTTAAAAAGCTTGCTTCCTTGGGTAATGAGGAAAGAGAACTGTACTAGCAGATGGCACTAAATAGGCAGTAATTTTTAATTTTCTTTTTCTTCTGTCATTACCCAAACTGTCAGCTCATATCAGAAAACCCAAATATGATATATAAGAGATAAGGAAGCAAAATTTCAGATAAAAATAAAGAAAATGTGAACAGCGGATCACTTAAACTGTTCAGATATATTTAAATTCCTAGCCCCAGTGGTTTCAAGCATAGAATATATACAATTACCTCAAGTTATGACAGAGTTATCAGCAATCATTTCTTATACATCAAGGAAGTATAAGGAGGGCACTAAACCTGGAAATGCCATAATAGATTTTTTTGTGTGTTCAGTGAAGCAAAATCATGTCTTTTTTGATAACTTATCTTCATATTTAACAGATACTCTTGAACATCTATTCCAGGCTCTGACCTAGAAAATGGAGGGAGATTTAAAACGAATATTCAGGGCCGACCTAGGAAAACAATAGATTTGTAGTGGATGTAGGATTGTGAAATTGAGAGTATTATGGAAAGAAAGTCCTCCTGTAGAGATAAACACAAAGTGCTGCACAAAGAGAAAATAGTCAATTTTCACTGTAGGAGACATACAAATAAGACTTACAGAAGAAATAGCATCCGGAGCGCCGAGTGGCTCAGTCTGTTGAGTGTCCAGCTGTGGTTTCGGTCAGGTCATATCCTGACCCATGATCTCATGGGTCATAGGACCCAGCCCCATTTTGGGCTCCATACTCAGGAGGGAGTCTGCTTGGGATTCTCTCTCCCTCCTCTTCTGCCCCTCCTCCCGCTTGTGTTCTCTCTCTAAAATAAATAAGTAAATCTTGGGACAAAAAAAAAGAAATAGCATCATAATGGATAAGTAGATGTCTGAAGGGTAGAGGAAAAAGCATTAAATGAACACTTAATGTCTGTTATTTATTTAAAGAATAAGGAGGTATATTGGAGTGACTAGACTATAGGACATACATCGAGTAAAGAAGGAGAGAGTGGTATGAAGTAAGGTTTTTAAGTTAATTTAGGACAAAATTCTATATGCCACAAGGAGTTTGTTTTTAACCTGAAAACCTTGATAGCACTTCTCTCTCTCTCTCTCTTTTTTTTTCCTTTCCTTTTTTCGAACTAAAAGGGTCAAAGAACTTTTTCTGCCCTGGAAACAATAGGAATAAAGAGAATTTATTTTGTACACCTGTACAAAACCTTATCCACATACATATATGGCCACAAGTGGCTTCCAAAAAGGGAGCTGAAAAGTTGGCTTTTGGTGTGACACTTAAAAAGTGTGGACAGAAACACACAAGGGCAGGGACTCAGCAGCTGTTGGGTAAGGAGGGTTGGGTAAGAGGCAAGTTATGTGACCCTGTACCAGCTGAGACCACAGCAGCCCTGAGAGCCCAGGAGCATGGAATGTCATAGGTTAAGCTGGCTGCTAGCTGAGGACCCAGGCAGGCTTCTGTATGCCGTGACAAGGAGTTTGAGTGTTATCCTTGACGGTAATAAAACTTTCCATTTTTTTAAGCAGATAAGTCATGGGTTTTTTGTTTTTGTTTTTGTTTTTTTTAGCTGATGTTTGGGTGAGAAGTTGCAGGCACTTGGTAGCCAGCTCCTTCTCTCGATCCACCAGGCTTTCAAAGTCATGGGTTTGAGGAAGATAATTTTGGTAGTATGGATGGGAAGAATTGCTTGAACCAAAGGGAGACTCTAAAAGACATTGATGTAAATAACATTGGCATTTAGGTAGCAGTTGTATCAATGAAGAGAGAATTGCCCCTGTGAAGACAAGGTGGAATCCAAGGTAACACCATTGGTCAGTCAGTATGTTTAGTAGAGGTTAGTCAGATTTATAAGTGAGGCAATCATGAGGATGGGTGGAAAAGGAGGCAAAAAAAAAAAAAAAAAGAATGCCAGGTTATGTGTAATGCTTTTTAGATTACAAGTGATATTTGAGTACTGTAATTCTTATGATTATTACCACATTTTTCCACTTGCAGAAGAAACTAAGATTCAGAAAATTTAATTCATTCAAAGCAGATTTAATAAGTAGAAAAAATAGAATATGAAACTCTTAGCACTCTTTTACTATAACACATGAAGAATAAAAGTAAACAAAACAAACAAAAACTCAAGAGTATTTACAAAAAACTTCAGTATTCAAAGTGGTAAGTCATTTTCCTGATTTTATGTTACTTGTTATAACCAAAGAGATTTTTCATAGCTATCTTTGATCTTGTAGCAATTTTAAACAAACTATGAACCTAGGCTAGCACTTATTTTTGTAAATAAAATTTGTTGGAACTAAGCCATGTCCATTCATTTACTTACTTATGGCTGCTATGGAGTCTAATGATGAGGTTTAGTTGCAGCAGAGACTTATGGCCTGCAAAGCCTAAACTATTTACTGTCTGGATCATTAAGGAAAAATACCAGTGACCCCTAATTTTGATCCTTAACTTTATGACCTAAAAATTTGTACTTAATATAACCAGTTTTTAAATATATTAAAATATAATCACANAACTTTATGACCTAAAAATTTGTACTTAATATAACCAGTTTTTAAATATATTAAAATATAATCACAGGGCGCCTGGGTGGCTCAGTGGGTTAAAGCCTCTGCCTTCGGCTTTGGTCATGATCTCAGGGTCCTGGGATCAAGGCCCGCATCAGGCTCCCTGTTCAGCAGGGAGCCTGCTTCCTCCTCTCTCTCTGCCTTCCTCTCTGCCTACTTGTGATCTCTCTCTCTCTCTCTCTGTCAAGTAAATAAATAAATCTTTTAAAAAAATAAAATATAATCACATATCATTGGTTGTATACTATGGGGGAAGAACTTAAGAAGGATGATAAAATAAATAGGAAACTTCTTATGTTTATTTAAGGAAGGTATAAAATATTTCCTGATTTGCAGATATTACTGCAGTTACTATGATTTGTCTTCCTTAACTCCTCTATTCCAGTGACTTGCTTTTCATTTTTGATGGAGTACAACTTCTTTTATTTTTTTTGTTTATTATTAATTCTACTCATGGCATCATATCTAAAAAGTCTTTATCTTATGCAAAGTAACAAAGATTTTCTGTTATCTTTTTTCCTAGTTCTTTTTTTTTTTTTGGTTTTGAATTGAGGTCTAGAGCCCACACTGCAATATTACATATATATATATATATATATATATATATATATGTATGTGTATATATATATCTGTGTATATATTTGTATTTATATTTATATTTATATAGGGACCAATAACCAATATGACCAGTCTCTCTCCTCTCACTCCTCTCTCCTTCTCTCATATGGATATCCAATTTTTCCTACATCTTTTCAAAACTCTGACCTTTCTCCATTGGTACCTATTAGAAACTGAATTGTGTTCCTCCAAAACTTGTATGTCCAAGCCCTAATCGCCAATATGGCCATATTTGGAGATAGGCCCTTGAAGGAGATAAGATCAAAGAGGTCATAAGGCTGAGGCCCTAATCTGCCAGGGACTTCTCTCTCCCAGCACTTGTACCACAGAAGTTCCATGTGAAGATACAACAAAGCACCCTTCTCTAAACACAAAGAATGTCTTCATCTGAAACCAGTCCCTAATGCACCCAGTCCCAGAGACACCTTGATGCAGCCTCCAGAACTGTGTTTGTGGCAGGGGAGGGAGGGGGATTTCTGTTGTGTAAACCACCCAGTGTGTGGTATTCTGTTATTGGCAGTCCAAACCATCCCTGTTATGGTATTCTGTTACGGCTATTATGTTACATAACAGCAACCTTGTCAAAAATCATTTGGCCACATATATGTGGGTGTATTTTATACTGTTGATCTGTTTGTCAATTCTTAGGACACAACCACAGTCCACTGATTACTGTGGCTTTATTGTAAATACTGACATCAGGTAGTATGAGTCACAACATTTTTGTTATTCTTGATCCTTTACCTTCCATATGAGTTTTAAATTCAACTTACAGATTTCAACAAATTTCCTTGTTGGATTTTAATTACGATTGTTTTTAATCTGTTGATCAATTTGGGGAAGATTTACAACTTAACAATATTGCACCTTACAATCTATGAGTACAGGCTGTCTATTTAGGCCGTCTTTGATTTCTTTCATCAGTATTTTGTAGTTATTAGAACACATTGTGCATATATTTGATTGAATGAACACCTAATCATTTTGTGCTTTTGATGTACTTTTCAAAATACAAATGGTACTTTCTGGGGTGCCTAGGTGGCTCAGTCAGTTAAGCATCCTACTCTTCGTTTCAGTTCAGGTCATGATCTCACAGGTTGTGGGATGAGCCCCATTTCTGGCTCCACACTCGGCAGGGGGTCTGGTTGAAGAGTCTCTTCCTCTGTCCCTCCCCCAGTTCCTGTGCGTGCATGCACACACTCACTCTCTCTCTCAAATAATTACAAAAATACAAATGGTACTTTCCCAATATTTAAATTTTCTATTGTCCACTTAGAATATATAGACTTTATTTTTTTTCTTTTTATATTGACCTTTATCCTGCTTGCTTTGGTTTTTGGAGTTAAACATTCTATTTATAAGTCACTGAAGATTTATTAAGTTTCAAATTTTTTTTATAAAAGCTTGGGTATATTGAAATATGTCTTAGTAATATTACACTACACGAAGACAGAAAACTTTCTCTTTGTCCATATTTGACTTAATTATGTTAAAAATGTGTTGGTGGTTTACTACATGTTGCTTCTATCCTGGAAGTTAGAAATGTAAAGAAAAATATGATATTAACAATTTGCCAGGAAGCCATTTTAGCTCAAAATGGAATATTTAATATAATTAGAGTGGCAGAAAGTATAGGGCAGGGAAGCTGCCAAGAGGAGATGAACACTTGGAAAGAGTCCTAAGAGTTTAATATGAATGAGCTAAATAAACAATAGAAAACAATATAACTGCAAAAAGAAGTTATAATATGTCCAATATCCCAGAATGATGTGACTGCTCAATACTTTCCTGAAATTCCAAATTATTCATTATATTACAGTATGGTATGTTTTGTTGGTGAGGAAAAAGATTAGGATAAAGAGGTAGATGTTACTAGCTAATGGAGGGTCTTCCTTCCAAGCTATGGAATTTAAAATGTATAAAACTGTAACAAAAGCGGAGGGAATGTGTTAAATTGGAGAGAGAATTTTAAGGGAGCAGATTGATATAGAGCAGTAGCCAAATAGATGTGGAAGTTGAAGGAAAAGGTAATTATTTAATTATTTAGATTGGGTAATAGAGTAATTTCTTTCAAGTTTTGTCAGCGGGACTATAAAATCTCTACACTATTTCAATAATAGTGAAGTAAGTTTCTGTAATTTACTTTTTTCTGCTTATGGTATATGTATTCTAAACATTCTTGAGTTTACTGTTATTACTGTAATAGCTTACATACTATTCCATTAAGTGGCTATACTATACTATATTTTGTTAATCTGTTTTCTGATGCTGACCAGTTTATCTCTAGTTTTTCATCTTTATAAAATTAGCTAAATGTCTATACTTTTTCTCATTTTATATTTTCCTCAACCCAGAAGTAAGAAGTGTAGGGATGGGGGAAAAAGTTCTCAATAGTTTTAGGATTCTTGAATTTCCATATTGCTTTCCTCTAGTAATGTATAAAAATTCTAATTATCCCACAATCTCAAAGTTTTTATCTGTACTGTAAGTTTTTATAACTAACATGATTGGTAGAAAAATTACTTTTAATTAGTGTTTATAAAAGATCATAGAATATCACTTAGTATATATGGTAATGAAAAAGAATCATAACTTTATTCCTAAAATTTCTTTTTTGCACACGATATTTTGAAAGATTAGACTTTCTGACCTCTTTAACTATATGCTGCTTTTTTTTTTTTAAGTAAAGACTGAGTAGAATTTAGACAAATTCATCACAATGAAATTGAATTAGACATTCCCACCCCAACTTCAGGTAAATCCATCAAGTCAAAAAATCATGAAAAGCCTAATTACTGCTAGTGTAAGCCAGTAAGAAATACCCTTTGGTATTGACTTTCTTAAGGGCAATCTATGATATATTGAATGGTTTTCTCTTGGGCTTTTAAGAAATTCAGTGCTTTTGGTTTTTTTTTTCTTAGAAACATTAAATTTATAACAGGGAAAACAGATTTGAGCATGACTTTATGCATATTTACCTATGTCAGAGGGGTTCTATATGACTTATCATTAAAGTAAAAAAAAAGAATGAAACAAAACTTGATAAAGCATCTTGAACATCTAGAGTAATAGAACAAAAAATGTGAAATAATAAATATAGATGATTTTACAAGGCTGTTTTATAGAGGTAAGGTATTTTTATCATTCTGTCTACAGATAAGTGAAATATATAAGGATGAAATAACAATAAATGTCATTTCATGTATCTAGTTCCTAAATATCTATGGCAGACAAGTCTATAAATTATGGGAGCTAATATGAACACCTTTACTCTGAAGCTCCACTTAATCATAACTTTAAGGATAGAGTTTAAAGAAAAATTTAAGAATCTGAAAGTGAAAAATATCTACTTGAGAATTCTGAATTATGATCTTCATATAAGGAATACTGAATGATTTGTAGCTCATTCAGTTCATCCTTCTTTTAACACGCATTGCTAAATACTAACTTCATTTTAGGCATGGTGCATATTACCATGCTACAAAGATGAAAAAGTCCTTTATGTTAATTCTGTCTAAAGTAATTTATTGCATGTGATAATGCTTTGTATGCTGGTTGTATTTCTAAGCATTGGGACTTTAAGTTTGATGACTTATGGCAAAACCTTTAAGAAGAGGTATTTGTGGATTGAGCATAATGAGAATTTCTGGAGACATAACTTGGCATCACAGAGCTGGTTACCAAAATCAGAGAAGTGTCTGAGTAAAAGTAACATCATTCCAATGAAAGCAGAGAGGCATATGAGAGTGACTGCAAAAAAAAGAAGAGAATGCAGATTTGTGCCACAAACATAGTAATTGAACATCCTTGCAAAGCCTTATATAAAAAGCCTAATGCTCACGAACCAGAAGAGCAGGAAACAATGGAGGCTGATTGCTTTTAGAACCAAAACTTCTGATAAAAACTTCAAGAAAAATTCTGAAGAAAAATTCTGAAGTAGAAATGTAAATATTCTGAGACACTGCAGATGCACTTAAACAGGATTAGAGTGGACTGACACAAGAAAGGTTAATTAGAAACAATTATAGGCAGGCTAAGCTTTGATAACTATAAATTTTATGGATTTTTTTACAGTATTTGGAAATGCATTTGGCATACCTATATTTAAATAAGGAAAAATTTTTCCTTTAAAAGTAAATTCATGGACATTTATTAAAAGCTTAATCTGGGTTGGATAAAAATAACTATTAAAATAAAATTTTGGAGTCTGATACATTAATTATTTTAATCAACAAAAAAAGGAACAAGATTTCCACATTTAAAACCCTCTGGTTTTCTATTCAAAGAAGAGCTACTGTCAATCACTATGAGGTTCTATGAGTATAGTTAAGACATTTTATTTACAGGGCGGGCTGTAAATATCCACTTCTCTTGATAGTGAATGGAATAGTGCAGTGGCAATCAATTAACTGTCATTTCACTTGATGGATGAATAGAAAAATCCATTTAAAAACGACAGAGAAAAGTGGATACAAGAGTCATGCTGAAGGGTGTCCAGGTGGCTCAGTCAGTTCAGCGGTTAAGTGTCTGCCTTTGGCTCACGGCATGATCAGGGTCCTGGGATCGAGTCCCACATTTGGCTCCTTACTAAGCACTAAGCGGGCTGTCTGCTTCTCCCTCTCCCTCTGCCTGCTGTTCTCCCTGCCTGTGCACCCTCTCTCTCTCTCTTCCCCTCTCTCTCGGTCAAATAAAATCTTTAAAAAAACAAAAAACAGAAAAACAAGAGTTGTGCTGAAGATCTTTACTAAGATTATTGTCTGATGGTAGAAACCTTTGTAGGTTCAGCTTACTCACTTTATAAATAAGTAATTCTATAGATAATAGTTATATAGATAATAATAATTAAAATTCCCAATAGTTCTAAAATTCTGAGGCATGATAGATTTCTTTCCAAGCAGTGAGTCCTTAAATTTTATATACTGGTCCCCCAAAAAAGGAAGAACAATAAAATATAATGAAGAATAAAATATTGCTTGCTTCTTTATATTCTTATTTTAATGTTCCATAACCACATGTGGGAAACATGAATTAATATATCTTAGGGGAAACCATCTTGGACCTCTCTTCAAGTTTTCCCTCAGCCTCTAATATCAATCAAGCATGAGAGTACCCACAACATTTATCCTCCTACTACTCCTTAATGGTTATGGATGTTGCCTGAGGAACTCTACTAAATTGCCTAACTGTTCCTGAAATATTTATAAAAATCTCCTATATCTTCCCAAATAATTTAGTAACTAATAAATTAATTAACACATGTATGTATTTTATATAAGATGTTGTCAATTCAAGGAAGAAAACAAAGGGAAGATAAAATTCAAATTAGATCTCTTATAGCCTTAATAAGTAGACCACAGACACACAGACAGGATCTAAAACAGAAAGGAGTCATGGAATAGGGTGCCTGGATGAGTCAGTGGGTTAAGCGTCTGTCTTTGGCTCAGATCATGATCCCAGGGTCCTGTGATGGAGCCCTCACTTGGGGCTCCCTGCTCAGTGGGGAATCTGTTTCATCTTTCTCTGCCCCTCCCCTGCTTGTGCTCTTTCTCTTGCTCACTCTCTCAAATAAATAAAGAATATCTTAAAAAAAAGAAAAAGTAATCATGGAATACAGGTTTGATCTTTATCAAATAGTCTTCTATGGAAAATTATTTTTATAACCTTGGAAGGGTGATATTTTTTATGTCTCTCCTACTTATCGATGAAACGCTACAATAAAATAATAATAACATGCAGAAAGTAAATGAAAAAGTTAATATATTTTTAAGATTTTGTTTATTTATTTGACACAGAGAGAGAGAGATCACAAGCAGGCAGAGAGAGAGGAGGAAGCAGGCTCCCCGCTGAGCAGGGAGCATGATGCAGGGCTTGGTCCCAGGACCCTGAGATCATGACCTGAGCCAAAGGCAGAGGCTTTAACCCACTGAGCCACCCAGGCACCCCAATAAAATTTTAAAATGTATCCTCTTTATTAGTGAATCTGACACTAAAAGCTAATAATTATTTCCTTCCCAGTGGGATTAAAACAAAAAAGTTACTCAAAGTACAGACTATTAAACATAACTTTCCAAAAATTGTTTATATATATAATTATTGCTTTTTCAAAATTATTTAATTCTAAGTTTAAAATCAATGTAAAAATATTGTATAATAAATCTTAAAAGTAAATTTTAAATCTTTAAATAATGGTTATCATTATATGGAATAATTACATAGGTACATATATATTTAACAAACATATTGACCTGTGCCAAGATTTTTTTTTCATAGGACACTCACATAAAATTGAAAGGCAAGAACTGATGATGTAAATTAGAAACAATATAGTTTGTTCTCAAGTTTCCTTAGTAATAAAACAATTATTTACATTATTTACATATTTTACCTAGAGAGCAAATTTTATCTGTCTTATTTGAATTTGTATTTTCAAGGGGGTCTATTTGTTTTCATTCTTTTATAAAACTTTGAAATATTTTGCGGTTACAGACAGTTGTAAAAATAAGCAAACACAAAAAATCATAGTGAGGATGCCTCTGTTCCAGAGAAGTGAAGATTCCCTGGTTTGTTGATGCATGCTCTTTTATATACATAAACATACCAGTGCGTATATAAGTAAATACATAGAAAAAGGACAGTTTAAATAAACAGTCCATTTTCTTTTTGAATATGTGTGGTGTTGTCTGATAATTGTACTTAAATCTTACATTCAGAAGAACACGAGTAACAAGGTATTGCTTATGCCAATATTATCTTTGATGTTGCCCACGTAGCTGCTACCTGGCATCAAATATGGTTTCCCCTGCAGCGCAGGATGTAATACCAGAAACCATAAAACTGCTAGAAAAAAACATAGGGGAAAACTTCTTGACATTGATCTTGGAAATGATTTTTTGGATATGACATCAAAAGCACAAGCAACGAAAGCAAAAATAAACAAGTAGGACTACATCAAATTTCTTTTAGCTTTTAAGCTATTGCACAGCAAGTAAACAATAAAATGAAAAGACAAGCTATAGAACAGGGAAAAAATGTTACAAATCATACATATAGTAAGAGGTAAGTATCCAAAATATATAAAGAACCAATACAACTGTAGCAAATAATAACCTGATGAAAAATGGGCAATGGACCTACATAGACGTTTAAAAAAAATCATACAGATAGCCAACAGTTATATGAAAAGTACTCAAAATCACTAACCATCAGAAAAATGCAAACGAAACCCACAATGAGATATCACCTCACACCTGTTGGGATAGCTATTATTAAAAAGAGAAGAGATAGCAAATGCTGGCAAGAATGTGCAGAAAAGGAAATCCTTGTGCACTATCGGTTGGAATGTAAATTGGTGCAGCCAATATGGAAAATAGTATGCAGTTCTTTAAGAAATTAAAATAAAACTTCTATATGATATGGGAGTGCCACTTCTGGATATATAGCCAAAGGAAATGAAATCAGTTTCTTCTTCAAGAGGCACCTGTACTCTCATGGTCACTGTAGCATTATTCCCAATACCCAAGATACGAAAACAACATAAGTAATTGTCCACAGATGAATGGAAAAGAAGATGTGATATATATACACAATGAAATATTATTTAGCCATAAAAAGTTGTCCTCTGTGACAACATGGATGAACCTGGAGAATGTCATGCTATATGAAATTAGTCAAACATAAAAGGTATGATCTCATTTATATGTGGAATCTACAAAAGTCAAACTCGTAGAACCACAGTATAAAATGTTAGTTACCAGAGGCTTGGGGGTGCGGGAAATGGGGGGATGTTGGTAAGGAAGTACAAATTTTCAGTTTTAAGATGAATTTTCTGGGACTCTAACGTCCAGCATGATGAATATGGTTACTTGAAATTTGCTAAGAGAGTAAATTTTAAGTGTTCTTATCACACATGGTAACTATGTGAGGTAATGGATGTGTTAATTAGCTCGATTGTGGTAATCATTTATATATATATATAATATCAAGTTATCAAGTTGTACCCTTTAAATATGGACAATTTTTATTTGTCCATTATACCTCAAAGCTGGCAGGAAAAAAAAACAGTGTATAAGGATACTAGAGGAGTGATTGCTAGCTCAGAAATTTGGTAAAGATCTGTCATACTTATTAACTTCACAGTATGTGGAACGCTATAAAATCAAAATGTAAGGCTCAAACTACTTTAGGTTATTGTTATTATATGAATACATTTTGGTGATGATTTTGTTTTCAGGATTGTAGAAACACGTTCATGTTTATTTATAGGAGGGATGAAATGTTATCTAAGAATTCACTCCCAATTTTTTAAAGTTTTTATTTAAATTCCAGTTAGCATACAGTGTGCTGTTAGTTTCAGCACTTCCATATAATGCCCAGTGCTCATCACAGTAAGTGTTCTCTTAATCCCCATCACCTATTTTTAACCCATCCCCCCACAGACCTCCTCCCTGGTAACCATTAGTTTGTTTTCCGTAGTTAAGAGCCTGTTTTCAGGTTTGCTTCTCTCATGTCCCCCCCACCCATGCTTGTTTGTTTTGTTCTTTAAATTCCACATATGAGTAAGATTTCACTCCCAAATTTAAAATACCTTTGAACAATGTGAAGAACCTTGGAGACTTGAAGTTATCTTTCATTTCCATGACACACTCTCCCCCTTAATGGGAAGAGCTGCAACAGGTACTTGTAACTATTGATGCTACGGACTAGTGGTTCATGGGTATTCCTTCCCACTGTAAGTTGACATCATCTAACAGTTGGTGCCTGGGGACTATAATACCTGATATAGAAGTACATGACTTTTTGGAAGAGATTATGAATCCAAAATTAGTTCATTTCGCTGGATCCATCCTTTACTTTAAATTTCTTTGCATATGAGGTGAGACATTTTCTTATTTTTCATATGCCGGCTGAAAATCTGTGTGTGTGTGTGTGTGTGTGTGTGTGTGTGTGTGTCAGCACAAGTCAAACTAAAGGATATACCTTCAAAAGTTTTGCTTGTTAGATAAAAAAAATTATCATTTCTAGAGTATGTAAGTGTTGTGCTCTAATTAGCTCTAAATAATATCTTAGCAATAATATAAATAAGATCTAAGTATTCTCTAGGCATTAACTTATATTTCCTTTTAGAAATTCTGGACTTGGGGGGCGCCTGGGTGACTCAGTGGGTTAAGCCTCTGTCTTCAGCTCAGGTCATGATCTCAGGGTCCTGGGATCGAGGCCCGCATCGGGCTCTCTGCTCAGCGGGGAGCCTGCTTCCCCCTCTCCCTCTGCCTGCCTCTCTGCCTACTTGTGATCTCAANTAAAAAAAAAAAAAAAAAAAAAAAAAAGAAATTCTGGACTTGGTAGAGAAAAGCTAAAATCCAAATCTGGTATGTCTGACTGTAGAGCCAAACCTGTTAGCCACTATGTGATCTACTTCAAATCATAGAGCTTATATGACTTTTCCCAGGGGACACAATTTTTTTTTGCATTTTTTATCTTTTAATGGGACATCTTATTTCTATTAAAATATTACCTGTTAGGGACATCTGGGTGGCTCAGTCATTTAAGCGGCTACCTTAGGCTCAGGTCATAATCCCAGAGTCCTGGGATTGAGTCCCGCACCAGGCTCCTTGCTTGGCTGGGAGCCTCCTTCTCCCTCTGCCTCTGACTGCCGCTCCCCCTGCTGGTGCTCTCTCGCTCTCTGTCTCTTCCTAGCAAAAAAATAAATAAAATTAAAAAATATATATATTACCTGTGACAAAGCACATATGGTTTCATAAGGAAGATTTTTCTCTTGATGGGTAGTTTTAGATCTGAAAAGGGAGGAAAAATTCTTCCTTATATTGAATTTGAATTCAGTTCTTGACTTATTTATTCTGGTTCCATAACCATGAGAGAGAGACACAGGACAAGTGCACCTTTAATTCACACAACCTCAAGTAATAGAAAATATCTGGCGGATCCTCCTAAATCTTTTCTTCTCTTAGTTTATACCACTAAATGCTGAACTTTTGTGCAATTGTCTATACTTGTGTGCAAAGAAACAGGAAACTGAGAGAACCACAGTTTCAGAAAATCCACATTCTCCTTTATTGTAAGAAATTATATATTCAGTTTGGGATATACATGATTTATATTATCTCTGAAATGTAACCTGGTTTGGATTGTAAATTTTAAGGTCATCCCTTTTTTTGCTAACCTTTAGAAATAATCTCTTTTTAATAATAATAGTAATAATCTGTCTTAATACTGAGGGCAATTTTAGGAGTTAAAGGGGCACATATGTGAGAAATTTTAAGGTTACTGGGAGCTTTTTAATTTGTACTAATATAGTTGATAAGTAATGGATTATCCACATTTTGGAACCTAAAATTTATTATAATTTGGGGAATCTCTTTAAGAATAAAATAATACATAACTATAAGATTAGGCATGAAAATGACTTAATTTAGAAAGGGCCTTGATAAGTGAGGGTACTATAGCTTAAGATGCTTTCAGTTCATGTTAAATCTAGCTTTGAACATTAATAAGTGCTGCTCTCTGAATCAACAATAAAAGCCTGCAAACTCAAAAAAAAAAAACAACCCTACAAACTTGCCAATGGCAATTTGGTATTTGCTTCTGTTTAAGTTTCTTAAGGTAGAATTGCTAACATGGTCAGATAGACTATAACATACATAGGTGATTTTCCCTGAACATATAGCATAAGTACAAAAATTATAGCTGTCTGAAATGTGTTGGCTGAAATGAAAAAATAAGAGAAATATTTATTTTGAATTTTAGTAAGGATATCTAATTTAAATGAAGTGCACACATTTTTCTTAATTGCTAAAAATAGATAAATTTAAATTAACAATTTTATATATTCCTTTTAATAAAATTTATGATAGTATTAACCATTTTATTTGCTAGCTTTTTAAAAGCAAGATTATAAGGGAAAAAATCTTCAGTTATTTCTGTAGAAAGAATAAAAGGAAGGGAGGAAAGTGGGAGGGTGAGAGGGCACTTTAATGAATTGGCATTAAAAAATCTCACATAGTTGACCATACAGATTATTTAAGCTCCCAGGGCCTCAGTTTTGATACATTTGAAACAGAGAAGCTAAGGACTATATATTTATTATATGGAATTGAGTGTATGTGAGATAACTTTGAAAGCTGGAAAAATCTCTGTGTACAAAAGGAAGGTGTTAATTTTCACCTTCTCTAGGTTATACAGATGGGTAGCTCAGAATAGACCACGGAACTCAAAGTGATTTGCAGTCATCTGGGCTAACCTGTGGACAATGCAAATCAATATTGGGACCTCATAAGCTTGGTAGAATAGCTTTAAAGGTGACTTGTAAGGGGAATTGTCAAAATTCCCTCAACTGGAGCAAGAAATGATGAATGTTCATGATAACTGTGTAAAAGAAGCCCATTTAGTACCCTATTTAGTATAACACTCACTTTTTTCTTTGTGCTTTAAACTAATAAGGTTTTAAATACCCCTTTCATCTCCTCTAATCGGAGAATTCAGGACACATTTTGCCACAGTTGAGGGATCTTTAACAATTCCCTCAGTCACTTACCTTTAAAGTTTACCAGGCAGTTGCATTATAAACTCAAGTTTTTAAAGGTTTCTACAATTCTTATTATTTATCTCATCAAAGGATCATTTATTTAAAGAAATGAAATCACACAACTGCTTCTTCCTGCACTGTGGTTAGTGCTTTTGGTATTTTGAGAGATTTTTTTGAACAGATGGGGTATTTTGCTTAGGGAAAACTTGCATTTGCTAGCTTTTTTTAAAACATATTTTCAGGATTGTCAAAACATTACAAAATCATTAGGAGACTCCCATGTTAGAGTCTTGTCAGACATTTCATTATAAACTTACATTAGGATTCCAGCTATTTTAAATCACCAACAGCTTCATCCAAGCACAATCTGTTAGTGAAGTTGAAATTTGTTTGGGGAATGTTGTAAATGAATTGCTATAGTTGTAGCTCAAGAGTGTCAAAATGAGTTTGCTGATAGAGCTCTGTGAAATTAGACTGGAACCATAAATCAAGAAGAGCTCCTAATTCTCTGAAATTCAGTGGCATATTGGAAATAATGTAGTTTGTGATCAATTCTTTCTTATCATAAGGTACTCCAACAAAGTAAAATAAGAGGAGGCTAAGTATAACCAGATTTGTCATCAAATATGTAAGTGTATTTTAGCTTTTAATTATTTATGTGTATATGGTGTTAGAAAATATATAGATCTTGCTTTCCAATTGAGGACATTAAGTTTTTACTTTATGTCAATACACTATGCGAAAAGAATGCAAATAAGTGCTATCAGATACAGATAAATTTGGTATTTTATCAATGTGCTTAAGCTAAGTTATACAACTATTTTAAAAAGAATACTACACTTTAGTGGTTTTATAACAACAGAAGTTTAATTCCTGTTTTTAAATGTGCTTTTTATTCAGCATAAGCTCCATGTTCTCTTCACTCCATGACTTAAATGGTAAAGAAGCAACTATCATCTAGGACCCTTGACATTTCAAAGTCAAAGGGAAAATAGCAGTGGTAAACTATGATAGCTTTTCAGGTTTACATCTCATTGAACAAAGCAAGCCACATGACAAACCTGAAATCAATGTGTGGAAAAGACAGTTTTCCTTCTGAAAGTTTTGGTGTGTGTATGTTGGGGGGGGGAGGTGGTTCAATAAATATTTTGAAAAAATAATGCAAACTACCACAAAATATAGTAAAATATAAATTTACTGGGGAAATCTCATAAAGAGATTAAAAATTGCCTGGATATTAATTCATAGATTAAGACTAGGAGAAGTTTCTTTTCTCCTATTGGGTTAGCTTTTTCATTTATGTTTTCAGTTTGAGTTAGGATCTCAAGGCAAGATCCTAGGATTAATGAAACATTCATATACCCCCAGAGCTCTGTAATTGCTTTACAATTATGTAAATCCTTTTCAGACTAATTAATTATTCTGGACTAAAGAAAATCCAACTTTGTAATTTTATAATTTTTATAAAAGATATTTCAATAGTAAGAAAAGTATTAGGAAAGCATTTTAGTTTCAAGTTGGATCAGTATTCTAATTCTAATCTTAAATTCTTACAAAGGGACATAAAATATATCCACTTCAGTTATAACATTTGTACTATATAGGAATGTCAATTAACAATTTATAAATTCATTCCTATATCATAAAAATGATGTGGTTTTGAGTTATAAATTCAAATTGTGTAGACATTTAGAGTTTATGGAGTCCAACTACCTGTGCTAAAATAAAATAAAAACAGCATGGTCAGGAGAGATTTCTGATCTAATAGAACTGTATTTTAATTAATTTTAATCTCTGAGATGTTTAAGGTATGTCTTAACTTCTCTTTCAATTGGGTTATTCGTAAATTGGAAATAGTAAGGCTTTTTCAAGATTACCTTGTGAGATACATGCTCAATTAAAAAAAAAAACTAGCTCACTCTCTTTTCATCTTCAGTGTACCCCATCAGAAAAAGGAAATTTTTAGAAAACGAGAGTTATCTTGTGGGGGACTATAGTCCTGTAGAAATCCATATGTAGTCTGCTTTGCAGAGAAACATATCCCAAGGATAGTAATTTGAATTCATGAATGAATCCCTACATGGCACCTTTCAAGGAAAATACAAAGTAAGGAGCATATTTAGTACTTTCTTCCATGAGGTAATACTGTTCAACATTAGTGTGAAATGAAAAACAATAATATCTGAGCAGGTATGATAACTGGACTAATGCATCTCTAGTTTTCCTCAAGTTAAGTCAGGGAGTTAAATTTATTATTTCTATGTACTATTTATTTTTCAAAATCACACATGGTATTCAAAATTGCAATTCAAAGGCAAATGCCATTGTATTAGCTACAAATCTGCCTACTTACATTCGCATCTGGACTATGCAGTGCCTTATATTAAGAACTGGGATTCTAAGGGTTTATTTTCCTCTTATACAAATTTAGAAAGATGGCATATTGTAACTCTCTATAGTACATGCATTATTATTATTGTCTACTCTTAATCCCTTAAGGATATTTTAAATTGGGCCTTTTAAGAAATTATGAGTACTTACACAATAGTTTGATATTTCTGGATTGAAGCACAATGAGAAAAACTACAAATGACAGAATTTTATGAGTTATCAACAGATATGAGTCATTGTTTTACAGAAGAGACATAAAAATAACATTCATTTAACTTTTACAACTATAATAATCCAGTTATTCAGTTTTTCCCCCTCAGAATGAATGCACTGTAGGTCTTCAAAACCTCTCAACCCACGTAAAGAATTGAAAAAAAAAAATCCAATGAAGCATTGAAATCCATTAATGTTTCTTTCTAAGAGCTAATTTAAAGAGGCCACTTATATTGTTAGTTCCCATCAGTGACTAATCTTACATTATCATTTTGTAGTAAAAGAAGTGAGTGCGAAGACCTAACAATGGTTGTACAATTGGGAATAAAGTTCAAATCTAAAACTCAGTGCAGCTCCTTCCAAGCCTCAATAAGTGATTTAATTTTATTTGAAGTGTAAGCAGGTATCTAACAACCTTCAGTGACTTTTATCACCCTACATGCTTTCACTGTTAATTAGATTGTCAAAGGTAAACAAAAGTTCACTAATTGCATATTTTCTCTAAATTATGAGAATTGAATATTTTTAAATTGTAAAGCTTAATAAAGATAAGTAGCAATACCTTTGCCTTCCTGTGTGCTTCATTAATGTGCATTGGGTGTATTTGTGTTTTAACAACTGCTGTGGTAATTACTCTGTTTAGTGAACAGTAAATCTTGTGTAAAGAAACAGAAGGATATTAAGCTCTGTCATTGCTCTTACTCAATAGAGGCAATATTCTTTTTGAAAATGACTATACTATATATATAAGGCAATATTTGTTCTCTTGATTTTCTTCAAACTGGCAACAGAAAGTTTAATAAATTTGGTATTTAATTCCACAATAAAAATTCAGAGTTTAAGCAATGAAAAATTGAGAAAGTATTTTCTTTAAGAAACAAAATTAATTGGATTTTACCTTTAATCATCTAATAGCAAAGCATTTGAGACATTTTTATATATTTTGTAAAACATTTCATGAAAGCAAAGGGCAAATATATGAGATAGAATGGAAAGTATGATAAAATATATGAAAAATAATATTTAAAATGTGTTTTGACACTTCATTTTTATGACAATAATGTGTCTTCATATCTTTTATTTAACTTTGTAATTCTAATTTATACCAGTATTTGCCCATCTGTAGCTTCGAAAGGACAAAGTCATCTGTTATTAGAATTCTCAGGGTATTATTTAATTATTTGCGATTAATACCAAGCAGGAAAAAAATTCCTGGCATTTTCCTAATTGTCCTGTGAGAATAGCAAACATAATTATGTATCCACATTCATTCTTAATTTGCTTCCTTTCTTAGGTTTAGAAACTGTGGAATAAAAATGTCATCTAACCCTCAAATATAAAATCAACATGTCATGAGAAGTCATATTTTGATAATTTAAAAAAAGTGTAGCTGTTTTCTATTATTAAAAATTTCATTTAGTTTGAACTTATGAGTATATATTGGAAAATTCAGACAAATAAATTAAGAACAGTATCATATGCAGATGCTTCATTTAAGAATAGTTTAATGTCCTTCATTTTCTTTTGACTCATGTTTAACATTTACATATCAGAGTAAAACTGGATTCTATTTTGAAGTTAACTTGAAAAAGATTTTAAATACGTAATTTAAATTTTTCCAAGTCATGCCAGCCTGTGAGTATTTTAGAGTAATAGTTACAGCACAAATTTTATTGTCTCTCATCTCATTTACTGTTACAGGAAATCAGCCCCATGCTGAGTCATCTATTTATGTTAATCTCCAGTGAATGTTACATGTGTGCTAAAACCCCCCAGATCTGGCAATAATCATCACTTTGCTGTAGCCATTTTCTCCCCCCCCTTACTGACTGTATTATTGATGAATTCTGATACAGATGTTATGTAAATGCACTTTGCTTCCATCAGTATTCTGATGCTTATGGTGGTAATGGAATCAATGCCGAAGGTATAATCATTGATGATCCTAAATCTCTATCAGATTCTAGAATGACTCTACAGGATTAAAAGAACTAGAAAGATCAGCCTCTCATTTTCTCTATTTTTACACATCATTGACTTTGAATCTGAGCATCTCCAATTGCATCCTCAGTGTTTCTCCTTAGAGAAATAAGTCCATCAGCGACTCAGTCTGTCTCTGCCAATTGTTCATCAGATGAGCCTTCCTTCTTCTTTTCTCTACTTTTGGCAACACAGAAAACTCTTCTCCTCTGACCTCTCAGTCTATTCATCAAATAAAGCCAACTATAAGTGGATTCTTAAACTCAGCTCACCTAAACAGCACAGTTGTATAAAATAAAGAGCAAGTGCTTGCTACAGAAGCCCATATACTAAAATTGGAACAACACAGAGAAGATAAACATGGCTTGTTGTCCAAGGATGACCTACAAATTTGTGAAACATTCCATATTAAAATTTTTTAAGAAGTTGAAAAACAAAACACTGATTTATTTATAAAGAAAAAATCCATCTGTGACTTCAGGTTTCAGCTACCATATGAAAAGCACTTGGATATTAGCACTCCTGTACTTAGACCAAGAAAAGAAGTTAAATTGAAATTCGGTGACTTTCTTGGACTCATCGGAGATTTGTGATTCCCATGGCACATGACCACTCCAAATTCTGGAGAGACTGCAAATATAGAGAATCACATCAGAGATAGGCTTACCTAGAGCAGAAGGTATGGGAACCATAAACTGGTAGGACAACTTACATAGAAACTTTGGTGAGTTGCTGGAGGCTGAGGGTGGATTAGCATGAGATGGGCAAACTGGTGGGGGCTGCAGTAGTAGATGGGCCTTCATAATTTTGCAGATTTCACCCTCAGAAACCCACTAAATTTTAATAGTGAAGAAACAAGAAAAATCCCATATTCCTGGCAGGGCAGGAGAAATGTAGCCATTTTGAAATACCTCTAGATAATTCTGCAGAAAAAGGCCTACTTTATGGGGGGTGGGGAGGGGGGTGGAGACTTTATCAGAGCCTTATCCCACTTGGAGGGAGGACAGTTTTACAACTGCAGGCCTACTTAGCCAAACTGTTTCAAATAAGGGGAGGGGAGGTGGAAGGGTTGGAAACCCTTGTGAAGGTCAAGCCAGGAACAAAGTTCTACTAAAACACTGAAATTTAATAGTAAGATTACAGATTGCTACCCATTACCTACAGTTTACCATCACAACAACAGGGCTCCAGCATAATAACATTGAATTACAGCTAAAAGAGCTGCAGAGCACAGGGTATATTTAGGGACGTGTTTTTAGAAAAATTGAAAGACCGCAGGGGAGACAAGAAGAAGGACACTAGGGAAATCTGAAGTTTTCACAGTTGTCACTATGGCAAATATTAAACATGGCCCAAGTCCTTGCCAGACTAACATGAATCTCACAATGAAGTCATATTTTTTTTGCTCTTTGTCAATTCATATGTCCAGTTTTCAACAATAATTTATAAGACATGTTTAACAGGCAAGAAAAAATAAGGTTGAAGAAGACAAAACAAACATGAAACCAGAGGCAGCTATGATGCAGATGTTGGAATTGCCAGACAGGGACATTAAAATTACTATGACTTAATATGCTAGAATAGTAATTTTGAAAAGTAGACAACAAGCAGGGCAAATGGGTACTGTAAACAGAGATGGAAACTCCAAAAAAGAGCTAAAATGAAACACAAGAAACCAAAAACGCTTTCACACAAACAAAAAAAGGTCTTTGATGGGCTCATCAGTAGACTTGAAATGGCCATGGAAAAAAATCAGTGAGCTTTAAAATATGTCCGTAGAAACACCCTATCTGAAATGCAAAGAGAAAAAAAGGCTGTAAAAGAGTCTATTCAAGAATTGTGGGATAATTTCTGAGGTGTAGCGTACATAATTGGCATATCAGAAGAAGAAGAAAGCTAAAAATACGCAGAAATATTTGAATAACAATGTCAGAGAATATTCCAAAATAAATGGCAGATTCAAACCTTAGATCCAAGAAGCTCAGAGAACACTAAACAGAATAAATTTCCAAAAAATGTATAGATAGGCAATATATTCAAACTGCAGAAAATAGTGGCTACAAAGAAAATCTCGAAAGAAACCAAATTATAAAAATACCATTCTTTAGGGCGCCTGGGTGGCTCAGTGGGTTAAAGCCTCTGCTTTCGGCTCAGGTCATGATCTCAGGGTCCTGGGATCGAGGCCCGCATTGGGCTCTCTGCTCAGCAGGGAGCCTGCTTCCCCCCCTCTCTCTCTGCCTGCCTCTCTGCCTCCTTGTGATCTCTCTCCCTCTGTGAAATAAATAAATAAATAAATAAAATCTTTAAAAAAAAAATACCATTCTTTATAAAGCAAAATGGATAAGAATTGCAATAGACTTTTTATCAGAAACCATACAAGCAAGGAGAGATTGAAGTAAAACATTTAAATATATTTAAATATTTAAAAAATTAAATATATTTAAAAACAAACCAAAAAAAAAACCCACTAACTTAAAATTCTTTCTATACCAAAGTTATTTTTTAAAAGTGAAGGGGTGGGAAATCATCCCAAGATGTAAGAGTCACGAGAGACTCTTACCTATAGGAAACAAACTGAGGGTTGCTGGAGGGGTGGTGGGTGGGGGATGGGGTAACTTGGTGATGGGCTTTAAGGAGGGCACATGATGTGATGAGCACAGTGTTATATATGCAACTGATAAATTGTTGAACACTACATCTGAGACTAATGATATACTACATGTTGGCTAATTGAATTTAAATTTTTAAAAAATGTGAAAGGGAAATAAAGACTTTTTAGCAATAAAATTTGAATATGTCTCTTTTTCTTTTATTTGGTTCAAAGTATTTTCTGATTTCTGTTGTGATTTCTTATTTGGTCAACATATGTGTTTATTCCCCATATTGATGGATTTCCCATATTCTTTATTTCTAAATTCTTTTCATTTTAAATGATTTCAGTTCTTTAAACATATTACAGAATGTTTAAATACGCTGGTCTGTCTTGGAGAATGTATGTAGATACATGGTTGGAAATCCTGTTTATTGTGTTACTGTTAGGTAGAGGGTTGCTGTGACTTCAGTTAGGTCAGATTGATGGAGTCTGTGTCTACCATATTCTTGCTAAGTAATCATCTTTTCAGTTGTATAAACTGAGTAAGATGCATGCAAATCTCCAGCTGTGAATGTTAAGTTGTCTGTTTCTTGCTTAAATTTTGTTTTTGCTTCATTTATTTTGTGGATCTGTTGTTAGATGTGATAGATTAATACTTGTTTTATCTTCTTGATTTGTTCACATGTGCAGGGTGATTATAGTGTCCCTTTTTTTCCTCTAACACTCTTTAAAAAATAATTATTGTGTCTTTTTTCTTCATTTGATTAATTTTTATTGATCTACCTTCTAACTAACTAATTCTTAAATATGGTTTCTTTTAGATCTTTGAACATATATACAATAGCTACATTGAAGGCTTTTTCTGCTAAGACCAACCTTGTAATTCATGCAGAGGAAATTTCTATTGACTGCTTTCTCGTAAGTCATGCTTTCTTATTTCTTTGCATATTTCATCATTGTTGGTTGAAAATGGACATTTTCAATATTGTATTCTAGCAACTCTGAGCACAGATTCACCATCACAGAGGGTGGTGGTGTTGCTTTTTGTTGTTTAGTGGTTTACCTGGGCTAATTTTGTGGTATATATCTACACCAAAGAATGAAAGCTCTGATGTGTCTCTCTCTTTCTCTGTTTCTCTGTTTTTTGTTTTATTATTGTATTTTTAAGGCTAGAATCCTAGGAGTTGTACCTTGTTTATCATAGCTAGAAAGTGACCAAATGGTTGGTCAGAAGTTGGTCTAAAACATCTTCAGTCAATAAGTGTTCCACTTTTTTCCTAATGGATGGGTATATGGCTTGGGGAATTAATTCAGATTCTGGCAAATGAAAACTATGTCCAGCCTTTTATTTTCTGTCAGGACTTCTCATGTCACCTCTGTTCATGTGTACGGCTTCAACCAGCCATAAGTGTGTAGATAAATATGTCTTGATTAGAATAAGGCAAGCATTACTTCCTAACAGAATCAAGAAACAAGATAATAAAATTCTTTGCTATGGAGGAAAAAACTTGAAAAATCAATGAATGATTTTGATACTTCACATTGTACTGTTTAGTGTAACATTTTATTTATGTGATGGTTAATCAACACTAGCACAAATTTTCAGTTATTAAAAACACATATGTTCTCATAACATAACTGTATTTCTTCCTAGAACTCAACACAGTTGTAAAATAGTACTTAGGAGATTCTGTTTTTGTTTATCTTGTCCACTAGACTGTAATTCCAACGAAGACAGAAACCATATCTGTTCTTGGTCACTATTTTACTTTCAGAAGCCTTGCTAAGATCCCCACATCATGTAGTATTTCTATGCATTCCAGTACAGACTGTAACTCAGAGAACTCCCAACTGAATGAGGGTTTTCTCTGGCTTCTTGTGTCTAGTCCACAAAGGTGGAAAGCCTAACACGGTAGGTAGAGAGTGTTCGCTCCTAGAAACAACTGTCAATTGTTGTTTGGACATGTTAGTACATATGTCCTAGAAACATATGTCAGTAGATATATGACAGGGTTGGTGGGTTGATTTGTATTGCAAGCTGCCCTGCTCTTTGGTGGTCTGTTTCTGAAAACTGTGTTCTTGATACTGGTAGCAAAATTCACAGCAAGATTAAACTCCAGTTGTCCAGACAGAACTTGTTAGAACACTGCCCTTCAGGCAACATTAAATGTTGCCTTTTCCTTATCTCAGGTCTCCTCTTTTATACTGACATTTTCTGCAATCACATTCCAAAGAAACCCCTTGTATAGGAATCCTTGTCTCAAGGCTAATTTTGAGAGAATTCAAATTAAGTCAGACCAGTTTTTAGGATGAGCAAACAGAAAGGATAGATAGATTGAGATTTATCATTATAACCTGTTTCTTGCCCAAGTGTTTTTGTTTGTGATAAAGCCATTAATTATATAAGTGAAAACTTTGTGGGATAGCAAATATTCTTGATTAATTTTACATTAATGGTAGAAAGCGTAAATTCACACATTTTTAGGAAAAACTGCCTTCCGGATTCCTACACTTAAAAAAACAAACTTTGACTATTTCTTTTAGTTTTTTACTAAAACTCAATAAGTTATTATGCCACTCATCTTTCTTTTCTTTTCTTTCCTTTTTTTTTAAGTAGGCTCCATACCCAGCATGGAGCCCAACATGGGGCTTGAACTCATGACCCTGAGTTTAAGACCTGAGCTGAGATCAAGACTCAGACACTTAACTGACTGAGCCACCCAGGTGCCACCCACTCATCTTTCTGGTGACCAGTCCATCCATCCAGTGATTCTTTCATGCAGTGACTCATTCATCCAACCATCCTTCCAGCAATGTTCTCTTGAACTACTAAAGTGGGCTAGGACATTAATTTTCTTAATAGACCATAGTGACTTACTGCTAGTAGAAAACTAGAAATTTGCTGATTATATAGTAGAGAAACTGCATGTATCAGTTTTATTTCAGGCTACAAAGAAATAATTATTTGTATTTTCATTTTAATTAAATTTGCTCAATAAATGTATATTATGTTTATCAGCATATTATATTAGAATATTACCCTCTTAAAAACTATCATGGATTGAGATGCCTAGGTGGCTCTGTCGGTTGAGTGATTCTTGGTTTTGGCTCAGGTCATGATCTCAGGGTTGTGAGATTGAGCCCCTCTTTGGTCTTTATGCTCAGTGGGGAGTCTGCCTGAGATTATCTCCCTGTCCCTCTGCCTCTCTGCACTCCTCCCCACAATGCTTGTACTCACTCTCTGTCTCTCAAAAAAAAAAAAAAAGGTATCCTGAATTATAGAAAGTGTGCTGAAAGACCTGTCTCCAAAAATCTTGTCAAAGTTTATGTTTGAACCCTTAATTATAATTCTTTATAAGTCAAAAGTGTCTTATTTATCTAATAATTTAAAAGAGGTTTGAAAAAATATTAAAAATCCAACTGTTTCCTGTAGAATATCTGAACTCTTTCCTAACAGGTGGGACTACAGTAGTCTTGCCTTTGATGGAAAGTGAGTGTCCTCTTGATGAAGTGATACTTTATGAATCACATCCTTATTCCCCCAGATTCAGTAATGCAAAGACATTTCTATGCTGGTACATCAGATTTACAAGTTTGACATGTATAGTAGTCATGTAACACACAGACGTTATTACTAACAAATGGACGCGTGAGTTAAGATGAATTTTGGCCGCAATAAATTCACAAATTCTGTTAACTGCTAAAGTGAGATGTAAGATCTTCATGTTGAACTTTCTTTATGTCTCCATATCATTCATTTCACTGCCCAGCAGATTATCCTTTTTAAGTGTTTTCTAGTTGGTCACATTAAATGTACTTCATGCTTAGAAAATACTAAAGAGGTATATAAAGCATTTATAATAGCACTGAGGGCACCTTCCAAATATGTTTTCAGGAATATCAGACATTCTTTCTTGCTTTGCTATTGTAAATTAAGATAGTTAATTCAAGAACTGCTTTAACATGTTACATTTATGTATATGTGAATCACTATAGATCAGTAATAGTGATGAATATTTGTTAATCCTTAAATTTTTAAAAAGACAATTAAAGTGCCAAAAGTAGGATGTGAAAAGAAATGGAATTAGGTTATCTTCTCTTAAACCTAATAGCTAAGTTTTTGTGTTTGTGTTTTGTTTATAATAAAAGAATGTTAACCCAGACTCTCAGAAGAATTAAACACAAGTAATCAGGGATATTTTAAGTGCAGGAAACATATTTCTGAAGTAAAATTATGAGAATTAGTTTCTTACATGCAGGATTTATTGAAGTGTCACCTAAACAAGGATAGGTTTTTTAGGTCAATAGGAGATACTTTTCATGTTGAGAAATACGATCTTCTGGAAATTTACATTTACATTTTTAAGTTCCTTTTTCTTATACATGTGAAGTTATCAGTAACTAAAATGAGGCCTGTCTACCAGAATTTTTGCAAGCTATAGTATAGACTTTCCAAAAGGTTATTTACCAACTATAAGAAAACAGGCAGGAACAGATGTGCAGAGATTTTCCATGGTCTGTCTGGAAGTTCTGCTTTCTTCCTCAGAGAAGGAGAGATCATATAAAAGCCAGGAGGGGAGAGGCTCAGGGGGAGGTTATAGGAAGCATCAGTTACTTACAAGTAAATGGATCTGGACTGTTTCGGGATGTGTGGGAAGAACTAAAAGAGTGACAGGTAGTGGTTTCAGCATCCCAAATGTCAGTGTTTGATGTGGAGTAGAATAGGAGTTATTTCTTAAGACATGAAAGAGGAAATAAAAAATGAAAACAATTTTGGTGGTTTTCTGTTTAATCCAGTAGGAGAGAGAGGGAGGGAGAAGAAGAGAAATTTTCCCCAGGAAAATAAGCGCTGAAGTGTAAAGTATCTGGCTAGCTGATCATCCCTTCTGAATGGTGTCTTCCGAAATGTGTTTACTAGTGATTAAAACAGTGCACCCTACCTACACATGGTCAGTCAGCCTACCCAGTGAAATTATCATGGAAATCATCTAGGGAAAGTGAAAGTAAAAGTGGATAAACATGTTGATCCTAAAAAGACTCTTCTACCATATTTATTTTTTACCTGTATCAGCTTCCTTAGTAACTATAACTATTATGCTGATTTATAAAACTCTGGTGGTTTAAATAACTGGCGCAGAGTGAGCTGTATTTTAACAAATTCTGTCTAACTCCAAAGTGCCTGCCTTTATACTACTCTACCCACTTCCCATCTTTTTGGGGGGACATCAGTTATTTATCAGATACTTTTCTGTTAACTGAAAAATTTAAAATTATAAATATCTAAAAATTTAAAATATCTAAAAATAAATATATATGTATCTTACTATGCAGAATTTTAGCATGATCTAGTAAAATATCAGATGTTAAGGCCCTAGGTGGATTGTCTGTTAAAAAAAAAAAGACATACATAGCACATGGCCTCAAATAGATTCTAATATGAAGATCCAAAGCCAGAAAAGCATTTGTTGATGACCATATGTGTTAAGGAGAAAATTTGTAAGACAATATATAGTTTGTGAGCATCCTTGTGTGATCCAGAGAGGACTGACTTGGGTGTCCACAGCTTCTGGGTGGATAACTGTCATCTCTTTCTAACGACACTTTGGGGAGAAGACTAGAATAACCTTCCCCAGCAGTAAATTATAGTAATCCTTTAGCACATGGCTGCACAACTATACCATTTCAAGAGGACTCTTAAGGGATAGCTGGTAGACAAATGGATATTACTGGAATATCATTCAAAAGTATAAACCAGGGATGCCTGGGTTGCTCAGTGGGTTAAGCATCTGCCTTTGGCTCAGGTCATGATCTCACAGTTGTGGGATCAAGGTCTGCATTGGGCTCTCTGCTCAGCAGGGAGTCTGCTTTCTCTCTCAAATAAATAAATGAAATCATTAAAAAAACCCAAAATATAAACTAGGAGTAGAGTCTTACTCTTGGGAAAGCTAAGATAAAACAGGAGTCTTAGTGAGGAAGTTTATGTTTCTCTGGGGGAAAAGAAACAAGTGGAGTCTAGTTGGCAGCAATGGAAGGAAGCAAAGGCAGCCTGCCCAAGCTTTGAGAATAGCAAACCCCAGGGCAGAATCCAAACCCAGAAACCAGGTTCTTACTAATAACGGATGAAGCTGAATTATAATGCAAATACTGGATTTTGGATTGTCAGAGTACAGATTGGTTTTTAGAAATGCTTTAAAAGCTACTTCAGGGGGTGTCTGGTTGGCTCAGTCAGTTAAGCATCTGACTCTTGATTTCAGCTCAGGTCGTTACCCCAGAGTTGTGAGACTGAGCCCTGCGTCGGGCTCCATGCTGGGCAAGTAACCTGCTTGGGATTCTATCTCTCCTTTTCCCTCTGCCCTTCCCCACCCTCCTCTCTTGCCCTCTCTAAAAATAAAATAATAAAATTAATAAAATTAAATATAAAAATAAAGACAACTTCAAAGCCTTGTCTGTTTTATTAAATTGCTTCATTCTCCTTATGCGCATGCAAACTAGGGATTTTAGAAGTAAGGAATATAGTAGTGGTCATTATTATAGTGGTGGTTTGTAATATAATTTGAGTGGTACCTCTCCCAAGCCATATATCATAGTTTTGAATGTATACCATTAGAAGACAAAGTTCTTTTTTGTAAAGGTCTTTTCCTTTTTTTTTAAAAAAAAGATTTTATTTATTTATTTGAGAGAGAGAGTGCAAACAAGTAGGGGTAGAACTGGGGGGGGGGAGGGAGAAGTAGGCTTCCCACTGAGCAAGGAGCCTGAGGGGAGGGGCTTGATCCCAAGACCCTGGAATCATAACCTGAGCCGAAGGCAGACACTTAACCAAGTCAGCCACACAGGTGCCCCTCTAAAGATATTTTCTTAATATCACTTAATATCATTTTGAAATGCAAACACTCTGGTAGGTAACACCCATTAAAAAGTAAACAATGAAGTGTTTTGACCTTTTATCCTGACAGGAGACCAGAGAGTATTTCTTATGATTATCTAGGAATGGGGAAATCTGAAAGTTTTGTGTCATTTGTAGTGAGGAGGGTAGGCAGCCATCACATCCTCAAGGAATGTTGAAAACAGACTATCAGAGCACTCCTAAGTCTGGTCTTACTTGTTTAGCTTCACAACAGTAACCTTAGCTTCTTCAGATGGCCTGTGCAGTATGTTGAGTGAGGTGTATATGCCCAACAATTTAAATTTCAAAATCTATACCAAGTGACTTCTAGATGCCATGAATAGTACTAGGGATGGTGAATAAAATAGTGTGTATGACATACACAACACTTGTGGCTATTATTGCAAAGTTTTTATTTCAGAGAACATTCAGCAATTTGTACTGAATTGGTTTTATTTTTCTGATGTTTTGAAATTTTACAAAAATGGGTCATGTTTCTCACTTCTTTAATGAAATATATTAAGAGTTCACTGGAAGTTGACAAATTTGAAACTCAAGTGACATGTGAAATTTTGAACATAAATGGGCTTGAAGGTAGATTGTGGAGAGAAATGATGAATGGTTGGACAATGAGTGTGGAAAACAAATTATTTAGTATTTACCTCATAACTTTAAGTTAACCTGAGGACAACAGCTGGATCCTCAATACTTCTTTCTCCATAAACCAAATGGTGGCAACATGTGATAAAAATGATATCTCCTTGATTAGGCAATATAAACATTACTGAAAAATGTTTCCTGTCAACAAACAATTTTTTATTTCATATTAAAATATCCTATATTTTCTCTTATAAATTTATAATGTGTTAGTCCTAAATAAATTGTACAGTAATTAAAGAAAGAAAATAAAGTCTTTGTGGCAAAAACATTAGAATCAAATCTCCCAAAGCCCCAATATTGTTAATATTTGTTAAAATTCCATTCTATCAACACTGATAAGTAAATACAAAAACATATGTTCTTTGGCCCTCAGTGAAGATATCCAAGCATATTTTAAGGCACTTCTTATGCCTTTATGACTGTAGACAAATAAGGGGCTACCAAAGCACTGAAGCTGTGTAATTCGCCATGGCTCACTTGCACAGAAAATTACAGAACTTGGAGATCCTGGGCACAGAGCAAATACCGATTAGCATTAGATAGGCAATGAACACTTCAGTCCAGAGATGACTTGGCTGCAGTATTCTTGCCTACATGCCAGTTATGCTCTTATAATACAATGAGTATAATAATAATTTAAAATATGTTTGTTTGTAAGATTCTAAATTTATAAACATTCATTTAAAATAGTTGGCAGCTGTGTCATGGTTCAGAAAAAAATACATTTATTTAGCCAATTTTATGTTCAAAGTATCATTCACAATCAGGCTCCAGTCCCAAATATTCCACAGAATAAATAACTGTGTGACTACAGGATCAAAGGAAAACAAAATTTTTTTAAAAGCTGAATATAACTACATCTGTCATATAAAAAAAACAAGTTTGTAACAGTTGTTTTACATGAAGAATTGTATTGTGATAAATTGAAATATTGGAAGTCCATACTAATAAACTCCATTGAGCATTTCTTTAGTAACTCACTCAACAAAATTTGGCAAAACCTCTTGTGTGAAATTTGTGATGCACTTTGTCAAAACTAAGAATGTTCCCAAAATCCTTTATAGTCTTCAAGGAGCTATATTTCACTGATTAATTAGCAGAGGATAAACATTTTTCCAAAGGTAAAAAGAATGATAGAAGTAAAGGTATTCTTTCACTATAGAGTCTGTACATCACAAACAATATGGCAGTAGTAGGTATTAATTTAATCTCAATAAAAATGGTTGAGTAAAATAGAACTATGACTTTTCACAGGTCACACATTTTATTTCAGAATTTTTAAATAAATTTCTAATATTTCCAACACTTATATTTCCATCACTAGTATTCCCCCAATTCCCAAACTCCCACAAGATGTCAAGAATCTGCAGTTGAGAAAAAAAAAATTTTTGGAAGTTAAACAGTAGCATATCATAAAGCAATCTATTTACCTTTCCTGCTTTAAGATATTATTATTTGTGCTTTTACATTATATCTACAACAGTTGAGCAAAAGATAATTTTAACAGTTGTATGGTAGGCATCTCTAAGATGGCGTCCAATGACCTTGCCTCATCTTATTTACTCAGCTCTGGGTAATCCTTTCCCCTTGAGTATGCATTGGAGTTATTAATACTTCCAATGAATGAAGAGAGCAAAAGTTTGGATGTCCCTACTAAGATTAAGTTACACAAAGACTATATAGTACATCTTAGTTCCCACTGTCTCTCTTACACATGCACTTTCTCTAAGGAAAGCCAGCTGCCATATTTTGCCTTACTGATAGGCCTATAGGGCAAGGACCAGAGAAAGCCTCTGTCTAATAGCCATGAGGAAAGGGGCCCTCAGTCTAACAGCCCACAAGAACTAAATACTGTAAACAGCCATGTGACTGAGCCCTGAAGTTCGATCCTTTTCTAGACCTGCCTTCGGTTGAAGTTATGTCCCTGGTTGTCAGTTTGAGCACAAGTACATGAGAATTTGAGCCAGAGACACTTTGCAAAGCTTTGTCCAGATCCCTGATACATAGAAACTATGATATAACAAATGCTCATTGATTTATGCCTCTAAGTTTTAGGGTAATATATTATGCAGAAATAGATAACTAATATAAGTTGTTTATAGGATGCTAGTTTTAACTTTTCCCAATTATGACATCTAAAAAATAGTACAGTTCCAGACACTTGCCTTTATTCTCACAGCCTGAGTTCACAATAACTGAAAATATATTCAACATGGATAGATTCAGATTAACCAAACCCATAAGAGATCGCAAAATCATACTTTATAATTTTAAAAAGAATTAAAATTGCTAAGAAATACAACTGTCAGGACTTTGGCATTATATTGTTCCCATATACATACTACAAACTTAAAATTGTATAGACTTTAAATTTTCAATCTCAGAAAAAGGCACTTTCTTTTTTTGTTTCCTGCAAATTCAAATTTTGAACATTAAATACTTGTATAAATTCCAGAGATAATTATATATTCTGCCTTTAAAAAATCTGCTTACTTACAAATAATTTATTAAAATAACTAAATAACTAAAAATAGTTTGATGTGTTTTTTGAAAGAAATATTGCAAATGCTGGTGGATAGAAAGTACTCCCTGTGTCCACATTAGCCATATGGCTTCATGTGCTGTAAGAAGTTGTGTGAAAATACAAGATTTGTAGAATTAAATAACTTATAAAGAGAAATGATAAATATGGGAAAAAACATATTATGTCTTTTGATTGATTTTTAAGGTGCTAATAACAGGGGATATGTAGGATGGAAAGTGGTCTTACAAATCAAGGTTTGATTTAAAACTATAGCAATAGACTTATTATGACTTCTCTAGATAAAAAGATAATAGGAAAGGAAGGGGTAAAAGTAAGTGCACATTTTAAGGGACAAAAAAGTACTTGGTGCTTAAAAGAGGCAGTCTGAAAAGATTCTACATTATTCTGAGCCTTACAGCAAACAAATAACTTGTTGAAGCTGCTAAAAAGAATAGCCCGTGGGGAGGAGACAAAGGGAGAATGACTGTTCATGATGATACCTGGGATGTATGACTAATCAATTCGTTGCCTCTTTTGAGTCTTATGGGCATGACTCTTACTCTGTAAGCTGGGGGACAAAATAAATGTCAAATTTTTTATTTAATCTAATAAACTTCGCTTTGAACTATAATCTTGCATGCTTGCTGGAAAACTCAGTGTTACTATTAGAACTCCTTTGTCCTCCCTGGGGCCTGTGCAATAACTTGGAAAGTACTACTTCAGTGGGACAATTACGCACAAAATTTTAGACTGATCCTATTACCCCCGAAGCTTAATGTCCAATCTAACTAGATGCATTATGCTCCATCGCCTCTGAGGCCTTGCTACCTCCTTAGGATGTGAATATAAAACAGAGCATGAGTCAATGATATCACAAGCCTATCTGAGCTCAATAATATTTCAAAAAAAAAAAGGAGGTAGGTTAGAAATCTATCATCTTCTTGTTATTGTAAAAGATATTCTAAGGAAAAAACAAAACTAAATTCTCTTATTTTGTGGGTAATGTCCCACAAAATGAGAATTAAATGGGAAAAGGACAGGAAAGGAAAGCTTTAAAACTTGTTAAACATTAATTAATATTTTCTGAGGTAGGAGAGGATCAGAGGACTTGCTACCATATTGGAATGGGGTCGAAAGGGTTTGGGGAGCTACATAGAAGAAAACAAATTAGCCTCAAAATAAACATTCAAACTGTACTTTTATGAGACTGTTAATAGGTGTGAAGAATACCAGAAAGAAGAAATAGATATAATCCTAAGCTTTGATAAACTCAAAATAAAGATAGAGAAATAGGCTGTCAATGCAATTTATAGAATTTTTAAAATAGATTCTGAAAAGTATTTTGAAAGAATAATGTAAGAGATCATAAAAGGAAATCATTAAGGCCTCCAAGAATAGATAGAATTATGACAAACAAGATAGAGTTCAAGGCACACTGAATTGATTAAAAGGGAGAAATGGAGGGACAGAGGAAGTATCTACAAAATCTGGAAAATGTGTATGAGATGGATATTTACTCAGAGAACTGGCTCACTGATGCACATGTTTGTCTTAGAATAGGTGCCCTAGAAAATACAGTCTGAGGAAAATCGTAAATAAGTTAATATTTTATAAAGAGGTATGGAACCCAAGAATACAGTTTTGATTGATTGAAAGAGATAGTAAAACTGAGAAGGGAAACCACTTTGGAGGTAGGTACGTATTGAGCTGGCTACCACTTTTTAACCTGTGTAACTTATAAGTAAACATCTCAGAAACTTTATCTGGGAAGTCATGTTAATTTCTGGAAATTCTTTCCACATGAAAAGAGAAATAATTTATCTTGTGACTCCAGTGTTATAGTGATCAAATGTTTTTCTCTATAACTTCCCTGCACTTCTGGTTGCAAATGCATGAGCACAATGTAAGTCCAATGGTATCTTATGGCTGTCAGAGAAAACTTAGCATTGCAACGTAAGTGTGTGTAACTGGGGCAAGAGACATGGTACTGATGACTATGCACACATGAGGTCATTCTCCATGGCAGCTAGGATGACACAGATTGTCAAGTGTTCCAGTTCCAAGAGGATCTGTGGTGGTTCATAAAAGTTGCTCACATAGTTTGCACTGGCAACAGCAATCAACTTTCATGCCTTCTGATAGCCAGCACCCACTCTATAATGGGGATCTTTTTTGGTGAAAACCACATATTTTCACTACCTTCTAAGAGGCGAAATACAAATCCATTTGTCTCAGTCTCTATCATTGAGCTTTGTTTCCCACTACTATAGCCAATCCCAAGTCCATAATTGGTATTCCATCATTTTCTTCTTTAATCATCCATCCTAGATCTCTTTTTCTCTTGCACAGTGCTTCTATTGGTCTGGATTATTTGCCTGGTGGGAGCAAACCAGACCCTTAACTGTCTTATCTTTCTTAGATCCCATTTTCTGCAATTGCCCATTTATATTTACTACTGGAATTGAAAACCAAGTCTTCCCACAGTAAACTCCATAGATTTTAGGCATCCTCCTCCCTAACCCCATTGTGTATCAGTATTCTTAGCCTCTCATGATAATTAATGTGAATTTTACCTTGTCAATTGTCAGTTATCAGTATAATAATTTCTTTCCCTGGTGGATCCTTCTGATCCACCAGGATAAGAAGTCAAAAGTGTCTAGGTGATAGTTTATTTGTTCAGTTTTTGGAATTCTTCTCCTTGTAATGTGACCCCTTACTCCAAATTCAAGAATTAAAATCTCTAATAAGATAAAGTCTAGTAATGCAGGGAAATGAAGCACAAAATTGGCAAGTGGGTTATTGGTAATAAATGAAAGTGGCCAGTCCTACGTTTACCTCTGTTTCCAGGCTTGACTATTCTAGATATTAGGGACAGTGTAACCTGTATTGGCCATTTGATCAAAGCATATACTAGATCCTGGTGGACAGTGAGTGCCCCAATCCTGCATGGTTCCATCCCTAAACTGACAGTTTAGCTTTGCCTTTCATAGGCCTTCCCAATACTCTGTCTGTGTAGCTGTATCTGGGTGACAGAGTATATAGTATCACCATGATGATTTTCATGTCAAGATGATCAAGGTTAACAATGACCTGAAAGCATTGCCAAAGCCTAAGGATAAGAAATTGATAAAGCACTACTATCCACCCCACATAAGAGAATTGATTTTGATCCTTTTTACTAATGGGGTTTGAAAAGAATGCATTCACTAGATTAATAGCTGCATAACAGTTGCCAGGGGCTGTGTGTATATGTTCCAATAAAGATGCCACATCTGGCAAAACAAATGAAATTGAGCCTGCCACTTGGTTAAATTTAAGATAATGTAGAGTGTGGCAGTCTCCTGATCAGAGGAGGGGTGAACACCAAATGTGGGGCAACCTGATGAGGTAGAGGCTGGCGGAGCAAGCCCTGAGAGATTTCACCCAAGGCTGAACAAAAGAGATAGAATTTTATTGAATACTTTGCAAGGGAGCAGCATGCAGGACAGCAAGGGAGAGATTGTCTGCAATAAGACAGTGGTAGGGAGCTGTGGTTAAGGGAGAAGCTGAGGACATATAGGAATGAATGGAATTAACCCTTTTTGGTACCTGTATCCAGGTATAACCCACTGGTCAGCTAGGGCTTATGGATATTTTGAGGTAGGTTGCCTAATGGGCCTGTTCATATTCAGCCAGAGGATTGGGGGTCACTGTGGGCTCTTCTACCTGACTCAGGTTTCCATTGCTCGAATTGATTACCTAAAAGTGCCCTTGACATAGAATAATCTATCATACTCTACCTCCCCCCCACAAAAGGGGGGAGGACATACAAATGAACAAAAGCAGATATAATAGGACAAGAAATATCTTCTTGGGGCACCAGGGTGGCTCTGATGGTTGGGTGTCTGCCTTCAGCTCAGATAATGATCTCCAGGTCCTGGGATCAAGCCCCATGTTGGGCTCCCAGCTCACAGGGGTATCTGCTTCTCTGTCTCCTTCTGCCTCTCCCCCTGCATGTGCACTCTCTCTCTCTCTCTCAAATGAATGAATAAAATCATTAAAAAAAAAAGGAATTGTATCGCCTTTAAGTATTTGGGGGTGTTCATAATCTCTGCCGTTTCACCAAGGATACATAGCATGACTTCTGGTTTAGTGCCTTGACTGATATGGAAGGGTAGGGGTGAAAGGGGTTTTCAGGGGTGAAAGGGATATGATCTTATTACTTTCTACTACAAATTATGAGAACTGTGCAAGTGTTCTGCCAGCTGTTTGATATAATTATTCTAATTCTGTTCGCAAATACAAAGAATAGCCTAAGAGTAGTGGAAGTGGTTGTGATGACAAGATTCTGATTTGTCGGGCTTGGGGTCCCTCCCAAGCAACAGGCAAAGCTCTGGACAGGAGCTAAATATCCTACAATTCAACTCACTTTTGACACTTTTTCCACAGACCAAGGGTTGAGTCTTATGAGACTGCTCCCCTCCCCTCGCCCCTGCAACACACACACACCCACTTCAGATGCCAATTGCAAGGCCTGGTTGTTCCCTGTGCTTCTGACCAACAACCACTTACAGATTGGTAGTTCCCTTGATGCCCTTCTTAGGTTCTATTAATTTTCTAGACCAGTTTTCAGAATTTAGGAAACCTGGTTCCCCACTAGATTACTGATTTACAAAGGGTATTAAAGAATACTTACAAATCAACAACCAGATGAAGAAATACATGGGGCGAGGTATGGGGAAAGGGCATAAAGCTTCCATACACTTTCTGAGCACCAGTCTTCCCAAATCACCACACATTCACCATCCCAGAAACTCTTCAAACCCCATCCTTTGGGGTTTTAATAGAGGTTTCATTACATAGGTATGCTTGATTGAATTGCTGGCACTAGTGATTGAACTAAAACTCCAGCCCCTCTCCCCTCCCTGGAGGTCAGGGGGTGGGACTGAAAGTTTGAACCCTCTAATCACAGGGTTCATTCCTCTGGTGATGAGCTGCCATCCTTTGATGTGTTCCAAAAGTCGCTTCATTAACATAACAAAAGACTCCTTTATGGCTTTCTTCACTTAGGACATTCCAAGGGTTTTAAGAGCCAGAAATAAGAATGAAGATCAAATATGTACTTCTTACTATAAATCATAGTATCATAGGGAGGCTGGCTGGCTTAGTCAGTTAAGCATCAGACTCTTGATTTCAACTCAGGTCATGATCTCAGGGACATGAAATCGAGCCCCACTCAGAGTCATTGGACTCTACACTCAGGTGGAGTCGACTAGAGATACTCTCTCTTTCTCTCTCTCTCCCCATCTCTCTCTGCTCCTCCCCCCACTCGTGCATGCAAGCTCTCTATCTTAAAATCTTACGAAAAATTTAAAAGTAAGTTATAATATCACAGTTATGTCTGTGCACTCATTGGAATGACTGGAGATGGACTTGGCGCAGCATTTCATTTATCAGGGGTACTTTATAACTCTACTCTGACTGAGAGACCATGATGACATTTCACATCCCCTATTACCAGTTTCAGATCACACCAGTATCCAAGAGCCCTCATGATTTTCCCCATTGTGTATGTATGTTGATAAATGGATGCAGGTCTACTTAGAGAAAACACTGGAAGAATGTTTATTTTATATTCTTTTAGAACATTGCAGAACCTGTTCTCCCCCTTGGTAGATAGACTAGAGATCTAAAAACAAGCTAATATTAGCAAATGAATAAGAAACCATTTATTTTCATTTTTGAGCTTTGTTCTGTTTGCTTTCTTAATATATTCACTGTTTTTCTTTAATTCTACAAAGAATCGGTAGTATTATCGTATGGAAAGAATGCCATTACTACATCAATAAAAAGAAAGTCATAATAGAGCTTGAAGACTCACTGCTATACCAGATGAAAGTGTTCTATGTAGGAAATTGTCTTGTCAAAGGAACCATCAAACAGTGGGAATTCTGTGAGACTTATATGAATATATCTTCAATGATTTTGAAATTTAAGACAGGAAAATAATTACTTGGGATAATATTTACACTTTCTTCTAGTAGCTGAAATATTTTGCATTTAGGCAGAGATAGAAAACATGGTAATTGAGCAGCTAGAGATCAGAAACTAGAATTTTACTATTTCCTTACCAAAAATTTCACCTCATGAGAAAACCGAATCAAACCAAATCAAATATATGTCAGTAAAATCGCCAACTTAATCAAATTTATATTTGAAAAGAAAGGGGACTGATGTTCCAATTATGAAATAGATAATTAGGAAGGCAACTAAATAAACATAAGCAAGAAAGTATTTCTCAGAAGTGATATCATGGGGATGTTGACACAGATCAGAGGAATGCTTTTGTTTCTGTTTGTTTGTTGTTTTGCCTAAGATGATTTGCCTAGCACTGTTTCAAATTAAGAAACAAAGTGTTCCAGAAATTCTAACATAGGGAAATGATTATGATTAAATGGGTATCATTGAAATGTTACAGATTGAGAATAGTGATTACAGAAAGAACATTTTTCAAAATGTGTGTAGTTGACAAGTGGTGAATTGGCAACAGTGTGTGGCAATGAAAGCATGCCTATGTGATAAAATAACTCAGGTCAGAAGGAAATAGTTTCAGGTATTTTGGTGAGGAATAAAGGAGGGATATCATAAATAATGTCAGAATGTGTCTCACATTTTCTGGCTGAAAGACATATTGTTTTCCCCATCTAATGAAAAATAACGCAAGAGCAAAGTAATGACTGATATTAAAATGTATCATTTATTTCATGATTAGCTCATAAAATATTTATAAACTGTGCACTAAGTTTCTTCCACAGTGAGGACTAGAGGGAAGCACTTGCTTGTCAGGTTGTCATTCTCATGGGAAAGGTTGACCTGTAAACATTGAAATACTACAATATTATAGCAAGATTTCGTAGAAATATACAAAAAGAACTTTGTAGCACTATGTTCTGTATGTCAGCTATTCTGAGAAATGTTAGCAAATTAGGTCTAAAATATATAAAGAAGAAACTAAAAGAAAACCATATCATACCAAAAACTGTTGAAGAGGGCTTGGTGAGACTAACATTTATAAAAATGTATTTTACTTACAATTTTTTTTTAAAGATTTCATTTGTTTATTTGACAGAGGGAGAAAGCACAAGTAGGCAGAGCAGCAGGCAAAGGCAGAGGGAGAGGGAGAAGCAGACTCCCCGTTGAGCAGAGAGCCCAATGCAGGGCTCAGTCCCAGGACTCTGGGATCATGACCTGAGCTGAAGGCAGATGCTTAACTGACTGAGCCACCCAGGTGCCCCTTTACTTAACAGATTTCTTTAAAGAGAAACTTTCAGCAAAGGAATTATTGATATTTACAAGTTCTTTGGAGACTATAATACACGATGTTGGGTATCATCCTTCATTTAGAAAGAGATGGGATATATTTTGAGAATACTTAAATACCAGTTAACCACAAATTTCGTAGTTAGTCTATCTCATAGTAACCTGTTACTTTAAAGTAAATTTTGTTAAATGGGCTTCTAATAAGATAAAGTAACTTCATGTAAACACTCAAGATTACTTTTAATAATTACTTCAAATATTATTAACTTATAAACCTGGGACTGTTGGTTTTTTTTTTTTCTAAAATGGTTCTCAAAAATGGTGATTTGTTAACTTGAACTATGCTTCTTGGAAAGTTGAACTCACCAATCTTTTTTATAATTACACAAATTATTATAATGTTACTGATGCTTTTATAAAATAAATCAGTCAAAAAGACTATATATGCTCTTAATTAAAACAGTATTTGAACATATTCCTTCTTGCAAGTTTATGCAAATACAAATGAATAAAGAACCATGTGATTCTAACACATTAATTTTCAAAATGAAATTTAATACTGCAACAGAATTTCAAAATTTATGCATAGATTTGAAATAAAATATATTGATAAATTTTCATTCTATGCATGTGTAAAAATGGACATATTTGTTAATAGTAGATAAGTATATAGTTTGTTTAAATAAGTTTGTGCAAATCATACTGTCTTATCATCTGCTTTTATAGTTGACGATTTATCATAAAATATTTCTATATTCATGCCTATAGAAGAAGTTAGTATGGATGCTAAAATCATAGAATCCAAAGTTAAGCTGCTTGGGTTGACTCCTGTCTCAGCTATTCACAAGTTATTACACAGTGTGCATTACTTAACTTTTCTTCACCTAATGGAAATATGCTTCCATATTTTGAATGTCACTTAATTTATTTGACCAATCCCAATATATTAGGAAGTATAGGGTTTCCACACTTAGTATTATAAGCTATAAATTTTATAATAAACAACCTTGTGCAGATATGTTTATGTGTATAATTGTCCAGTCAATTCTCATAAATAATGCCAAGAGGCAGGTTTATAGATAAAAGAGGATGCTTATACTACAGATAAATATGTTTTCATCTGCAAGTAACAGAAAACCTGACTGTACAGGATTTTAAATGTGGTTCATTATTCTTAGGTAGGAAGGGGATTTAAGACAACAAAAATTCCAGAGCTGAAATTTCTGTAACTCTTACAAACTTCCCATGATGAACACATAAAAGCTCTTAAAACTCCTGCTTTCATGCTATATTTAAAGAAAGTAACAAGAAAGCCAGTGTTAAGTAAAACAAGCAAAGCAATACTATTCTTAGAAACTCTTCCAAATTCTTTTTATTTCTTATTGACCAAGACCAAGTCATATGGCAGTACATATATGCAAGGTAGTGCAGAAAAGGGAGGAACTCGGCAGTCATTAGAAAGGAGAGAGTGCATTATATATACAGCTTAAAAAATCTGCCAGTGCTCCTTCGTGTTCCTTAAGTAATATTAATGAAAACCACTTCCAGTTCTTTGAACTAGTGTATAATTCCAATTCCAGTGATTTTAGGACTTTAAACCCTTGATATAATAGTTTAAGTCACTTTGGGCAGACTGAGCTACAGTCTCCAGAATACCCTATCTAGTATGATTTCTTTTAGGTCAGGCCACAAGGGACATTCTTTTAGGATAGTTGAAGGACAAAAAGGAGTAGCAATCATTTATATAGCATCCCATCCCTTTCAGTTATTCAAAATACATTAATGTAGGTGCTGCTCGAGGTGATTTTGCAGATATGATTAGAGTCCTTAATCGTGACTTTAAGTTAATCAAAAGGGAGGTTATGCTGGAGGGGCATGATGTAGCCAGTAAAAAGGCCACTTTAAAAGGGCTTTAGGCCTTCACCAAGATGAAGACTTCCAATAGCCACTGGGTGGAACTGGCCTTTATGTGAGCTTCCTTTCCTCACTGCCTTTCCTAAGAACTTTGGAATTGGTTGGTCAATACCCACAGTTGTGTAAGGCAAGTACTTGTAATAAATCCCAATATAAATATCAATGTATATTTCTAATGATGCTATGACTCTGTTTCTCAGATTGAACTCTGACTAAAACTCTAGATATAATAATTATGAAGCCATCAGAGAGTGCAAACAGCATGGTTTAGAAGGAGGAGGTGAGCAAGAAGAGCAAGCAGCAGTATCAGCAGAATGAGGAGGATGGAGGAGGATGAGCAGGAGGAAGACAGGGAGGAGAAGGGGAGGAAAGGGAAGTGGAGGTGGAGGAAGAGGAGAAGGAAGAGTGAATTTCAGGAAAGCGTTGTGTCATCCTTGATTGAAGCCGGTGGGGAAATACTTCCAAGCTTAAAAAAAAAAAGAAAAATGTATAGCCAATTAAAAAAAAAAGGAGAGAGGAAAGTAATTCTGTGATTGACCAATAGCCAGTGAAGATTTTTGGATGCTCTGTAAGAAGGAAGCAATCTTCAAATATCATTATTTAAGACTTTGGATTTAGTGTGAATTTTAAACAGTGTCCCCAATTTATTTCCTCTGAGGAGAAATAAGAATTTTGGAAAGTGTACTGGGAATTACAATACAATAAATGACTTGAGAGAAAATGATGTATATGACACATAGAAAATACAAAATGGAGTACTCTATACTGGATAAGTACATAGATCAAAATGAGGAACCTCAAAGGCTTTTTTGTACGGAGAGAATCAAAACACTATGCAGAGGCCCCACCACACATCACTTACATTCAGTAAAATGATTACCCATATCATGGATTGCACATAATTCCCAATCCGTGGATATTATCATTCTAAAACAGTCCCTTCGGTTTCAATCATTCATTTCTCAGAGAACCCCAAAATAAATTGTTCTAGGCACATATATGAACAAAGCAGAACTTACAGATTCTTATATTCGGAGGAAGTGAGCCAGGAAAATATTAACTTTTATGGGGTTTTTTGAATGATTTATTCTGGGAGTAAAACATACTAAATTTGTGTGTATAGAACATAACATGAGAGTTTTAAATACTGAACAAAACCAAGTATGGATGGTGAAATAGCACCACATAAAGATAGAGGTGAGTCTACTTTTATTTATATTTTTTAGGTTGTATGTATATGTAGGTGGGTCTGGGAAGTAACAGAAAAATCTAGATTTTTAAAGTAGATAAGCTAAATTCAAATTCTAGCTGTGATTTGCCACATATAGAACCTTTCACAAATTAATTGAACTAATGCCTCATGTCCTTATCTGAAAACGAAGTAGGGATAAAAATATTACTTAGCAAATTTATAGAGCTGTTTTATACAGTGCCAAGAATGTAGTAATAACGAACCTAATGTTAAGTACATGTTATTATCTTAATACTTCAAATATGTGTTTACTTTTCTTTTGCTATCTTATTTTCTATTTCCCCTTATATTTTCTTTTATTTAAATTGTCATTTATAATAAAGAAGATTGGCTTAATTCATGCACACACATGTGTGTGTACTTTGAAAAAAAAAAGTGTAGTGCCGTATAGCAAATAGCATATTCTAAAATAAAGCACAGTGAAGTAAAACCAGGGGGTATTTTGTAATGGGATAAAGACAAGTAAATCTTGGTTAAATTCTGGAAAGAGAAGCTAGAGGCATATGAGCAGACAATCAGTCAACTAACATAATTTTGGAAAATCAGCAGTAAAGACTACAGATGTGGAGAAAGAGATTGCAAAGTTAATTCCTAAATCACCTTGGCTCCAGTTGTTTTCTTTTCTGGCAGAAATCCCAGAACCCATTATTATTATTACTGCTTTGTAAATACCTTCACTACTGTGTTTTTCTTTCCTTTCACTTTACTCACAAAACCTCAATCTTGATGAACTCGCAGTCTCCTCTCCTGAAATTTGCTGGAGAAAGGAACGTGTATGTGTGTCTCTTGCTAATTTCAGGTCATAAATTTGTAAATGAAACCATCAAATATTTCATAGCAAGTCTCATGAGTATATTTTTTCAATTATACTCACTTCCACAACTGCCACCAGTAATATCTCCTGTTTTATCCTCCAACTCTCACCCCCTCTCTCATAGACTTCCTCTTCTCCTTTAGTTGGTGACAGCACTACATAATTCACTTTGAAAATGGAAGGCAGCATATGGGGCATCTTCAGCCTCGCCACCACCAAACTTAAAAGCCTATGTACCCTTTCATCTATTTTCTCTTGCCTTCCCTTCTTTGGAGAAAGTTACCCAACACATATCCCCTCTACCTTGAACTCAAAAATTTTAGTGCTTCCCAAATTAGTGCATATAAGAATCACTTGAGAGCTCTTTATAAATCTAGATTCCTGGATGATGTCACCAGAGGCTCTACATGTCTCTTCAGTCACTTTTTACCATTCCAGTGTGCCATATGCATACACACATGCGTGCACGCACACGCACACACACACACACACACAGGCATACCTACCCATACACTCTTACATCCAAATAACTATATAAACATTCACATGTGTATACATGCACCAATACACCTGTTCCTTCCTATACACGCATAGTACATAATATATGCTTACCCACACATACTGTTTGGGCTGAATTGTGTCCACCCAAAGATATATGTGTTGATGTCCTAACTCTCAGTGTCTAAGGATGTGTCTGCATCTGATGATAGGGTCTTAAAGAGGTGATTCCTGTAAAATGAGGTCTTATGGGTGGGTCCTAATATAACATGACTGATGTATTTTTAAGAAAAGACCAACACAAACAGAGGGAAGACCATGTGAAGACACAGGAAGAAGACAAATATCTGCAAGTTAAAGAGAGAGGCCTCAGAATAAAATCAACACTGCCAACATTTTGATTGTGGACTTCTCGCTTCCAGAACCATGAAGGAATAAAATTTGGTTTTTTAAGCTACCTAGTCTGTGATATTTGTTAACAGCTTTCCTAGCAGACTAATACATATGTGTATATACGTATACACATAGACACACTGACTAGGCTTCCCTAAACACACACAGACATACATGCCGGAGACATAGACACACACCCGCAACACCCTTGTGGACAATCACCAAGCTCCAGCAGTACTAGTTTTATTTCAGCTCTCTCTCTCTCTCTCTTTTTTTTGGGGGGGGGGAAGCGGGGAACATGTTAAGCACGTTGCTATAATACGAACTTTGGGCATACTCCTGCTTTTGCATAGAATTCCTCCTTCACATCTTCTCTTGTATGATTTTACCTTTCAGGTCTCAACTTAGTAATCACCTCTTACCAGGACCCCAATAGTGAAAGTAGCCATCCTTCTTCTACATCATTGTCTATCTCTACCCATTGTGTGTTTTATTCAAAGAAATCGTTACAAATTGAACTGTTATCATTTTTTTGCCTTTTAATTTTGTTTTGCTTATTAGATCATGAAATGATTCTACCACCACAAAGGTGGTAGAATCAATTTTGTTTTATTAAAATTCATATTCCTAGTGTTAGCATAATGCCTGGCACATAAGAGGTATTCATATTTGTTGACTATATGAATATAGAACATTCAGCTGAGTTCTTTTTTGGATAGTGAATCCTGTGTGTGTCTGTGTGTGTGTGTGTCTGTGTCTGTGTCTGTGTGTGTGTGGTGTTGTGTGGTGTGTCTACCTTTGTGTTTTCTGCTTCAGGGAAAGGTATGAATGAAAATGTAGAATACGTAAGTTGCCAGAGTAAGTGTCTTTATTATTATTTTTTTTTCTGTTGATGTTTCCCAGAGCAATTTTAATTCCAGGTGCAAGTGAGAGGTAATGACTCAGTTCACTACACTCTTCAGCATCTATATAATTTGAAAGTGGTTGTTATGCATATTAAGATAATGTAAGTATGAGGTAACAGGACTTGTGACTAAGTGGCTGTGCAGAACTTGAGAAAGGACAGGCCATTATTACTTGGATGTTTCAAAATTGTGTGACAGGAATGATAATGTTAGAATCAGCAAGGAAGAAAATTCAAAAGGAGAACTATTTGGGAGAATAAATAAAAGAAATTCAATTTTATACATGTCACTTTCAACATTGTGTTAGAATATCAAATTGAATGGTTTAGCTGGCTGTGCAAAATTTAGGTCTAAAACATGGGAAAGGTTCAGGACTAGATGTATAAGTATGATAATTTAATATTTTGGTGTTCTCATTGAAGCTAGGGAAGGAAATGATAATTTTTTTTATATCAGCTGGAGAAAGGCTGTGACTAAAATATCAAAGTCCTATGCAGCCTTCTAGTGAGTATTTAGGTAATGGATCTAGGTTAACACATGCTCTTGACCCAACTCTAGCATTCCTTCTAGAAAGATGCACTTTCCTCATTTTTCTATCATCAATTTCAGCTATAATGAAGTCCATTTTAGTCATCAGTTGGCTTTAGCCTTTCTGGTAATTAACAGGCATGTTTTTGCTTCAGTCACTAATGGTTAGTTGATGTCAATGGTGTTATGCAAGTATCCAAAAATAGAGCGTCAAGGGAAGAGGTTGTTACTCCTTGATTAAGCCTTCATTTCTTCATGAAGAAGATGAATTTTACAGAAGTCAGATGCAGTCACTTAAATGGGAATGGTTTGATGAGAAAGGAGACAGTTATATTTCAATTACCAAGTACTGTTTGCAGTTGATAATGACTTGAGAGTATAGTCCAAGTGGTGAGTCCTATCGACTACATTAATTTTCCCTCCAATAATCGATATAATGATGATAAATAATTATTCATGATGATAAATTAGGTCATCTATATATCTAATTTAAATGATCAATTAGCCAAAATATCAAATATGTAATGTCTATAACTTATTCTATTTCCTAGCCTCACATGGTTAAAATCATTTAAGAATAGGGCATTATAGTAAGAAGAATTATTATTGTAGTTGGTTGGGCTTGGAATTTAAAGTCTGTAAGGACAAAGGTTAGAATTGAACATAATGTGATTTAAATTGTGCTTAAAAATTGATTTGTTGCAAGAAATCCTGCTGTGTCTACAAAAACATCCTCCGATCTCCAATAATGTTACCTTAAGAGTAACTAAGATTTGAGATGTAACAGTAAATATTTGCAGGTGTTTTAAGAAAGCATATAATTTTTGTTCACTGCCCAATTTTTTCCAAATAAACTATTTTTTAAAAATAGTTTCATATTTATGTTTTTAAAAACAGTCATTATGTGGGTCATATCTATTTCTTAATCTAACAACCACAGCATAGTAAATATGAATATTCCTGATCTGTGTAAACAGAAAGTTATATTACCACAATATTCCCAAAGACATTTGAGTTTTTAAAAATAGACTATCAATTTTATCGTTTCTCCCTGTGATGAAATTTGTAGGTACTCTCCCCTAAAAGCAGACATTTCATTTTATTGCTTGCAGCTTTTTGGCAGGAACAAAAAAGTGAATAGCTAACACCTGGTTACTAGCTACCAGCCAACCTCGCAATTTCTGCCTCTGTGGAAATGAAGTTTGAATCTTAGAAATCAAAGTAAAATGAAAGTTTTAAAGCTTTAGTCTTATTTACTCAAATACAGTGAATTGCATCCACAGAAAGAGAATTAAAAAAAAAAAGCACTTGCTGAAAAATCCAGTTTTACTCTTTTAATCCTAAAAGAAGAAACAAATATTGCCAAATAGTTATAATTGCATTTGTCATAATAATACTCTTCATCCATTGTTAATTTAGTTTACCGACTTTTTAAGACAAAATTATTTAGAACTCTTAAGATCTTAACTGATGCACGAGTTTTTCATGTTTAACATCAACTTGTAAATATTTAAGAGCAAAGTGTGATCAATATTTCCTTCCATATCTTTATGGAAGAAGAGAGCTTTGAGAAGGCAATTCAAGATTTTACGTTTTCTAAAATAGACTTTACTTTTTAGAGCAGTTTTCGGTTCCCAGCAAAATTGAACAGAAGATGCAAGATTTCCTGTATATTCCCTATTCTTACACATGCATAACTTCCCGTCATCAACATCCTCACCAGAGTAGTGAATTTCTTAAAATTAATAAACCCACAGTGACATCACTATCAATCAAAGTTCATAGTTAACATTAGACTTCCGTCTTTGTGTTGCACATTCTGTGGGTTTGGACAAATTTTTAGTAACACGTATCTATCATACAGAGCGGTTTCACATCCCTAAAAATCTTCTGTGTTCTGCCTATTCATCCGTTTTCCTCCTTAACCCCTGGAAACTGCTGATTTTTTTTAATCATTTCCATAGTTTTATCTATTCCAATTTGTCATATAGTTGAAATACACAGCATGTAGCCTTTTCAAATTGGCTTGTTTCATTTAGTAATAGGCATTTAAGGTTATTCCATATCTTTCATGGCTTGATAGCTCATTTCTTTTTAGCACTGACTCATATTCTATTTGCTAGATATATCATAGTACATTTATCTATTCATTTAGTAAAGGACATCTTGGTTGCTTCCAGGTTTTGCCAATTATGAATAAAATTGCTGTAAGCATTCATGCACAAGTTTTTGTGTGAACATAAGTTTTCAGTTCATTTGGTTAATACCAAGGAGTGTCATTGCTGGATCATATGGCTATGTTTAGTTTTACAAGAAACCATCAAACTGTCTTCCAAATTGACTGTAGCATTTTGCATTTGTCTCAGCAATGAATTAGAGTTCCTCTTGCTCCACATCTTCACCAGCATTTGGTGTTGTCAATGTTCTGGATTTTGACCATTTCAATAGGTGTGCAGTGGTTTGCAATTGTTATTTTAATTTGCATTTCCCTGATGATGTAGGATATAAAACTTTTTTTCATGTGCTTATTTGCCATCTGTGTATCTTCTTTGGTGAGTTGTCAAAGTCTTTAGTTCAGATTTTAACTTTACACTAATACTCTGAAACTAACACAGATTCATACTTGCACTTGATATAAAACCATATATACCTGAAGTAGAATAAATAATATGGGACTTTGAAAAGGATTTTATATTTTGTCATCAGCTGACCTGTAGGTCTTGTATTTTTCCAGAAATAACAAAAAGGTTGTCTTTTTAATGCAATGTAAAAGAGCAAAAGTAGTAGATAATGAGGTGAGACATGAAGGAAACCGGCCTTTTGAAGATTTTGACTGAGTATCCTCACTTACATCTGAGTGAAATTAGCAGTAGTTGGTGGATTTTGAGGAGAGAAGATAATACTTCTAATAAAAATTCATACAGTCTATCTAAACTTCTTTCAGTTCACCGGGGCACTCAACATGCCAATGTGAAAGCAAGTGTCCAGGTGGCAAATAGGACACCCAAGGAATCCTAAAATTTGAGGGAGGAAAAGAACAACCTATTTTATTCTCACACTAAACATGGATATAACCACTTTATCTACTGTTTATTAGATTAATAATTACATTTGTTGTTCCTTTATACCTCACTTGATTATTATTTAATCCATTCCATCCTCCAAATGTTCTCTGTAACCTTGGAGGAATTCCACTTTATTTTATTGGTTGATCTGCATCTCAGTTATTTTTATTGACCTCTTCCATTTATGTCAGGTACTCACCACACTGTAAGCTGCTTTTATGGGCTTCACTAAGGATGTTTTTTGAAGCCTTTGGTCCTATTTAGCAGAGAGCTCTTCCCCACCCTTCATCCTCCCAACACACAGGCACACCCTTAGGAATGTTCTGAAAGATTGGGCACCTGACATGTGGTACTTTGAGAAGCAGTCTGTTCCTCTGTTGAGCACTTTTTGCCCTAATCTTTTATTACGGAAACATAAAAAAGTATAGCAAAAATTAAGAAATTTTATAATGAAAACCTATATAACTACCATCAAGATACTAATGTTATTGTTTTACTATATATGCTTTGTCACCTATCATCCTTCTATCCATCGCTTGATCCATCTTATTTTCCATTCTTTTGTGATTGATACTGGGATGTTTCCAGTTTTGGGCCCCCTTGAATAGAGTTGCTTTGAATATTTTGTACAAAATCTTTTTGTGAAAATATGTTTTCATTTCTATTGGGTACCTAGGAGTAGAATTTCTAGAATGTAATTAGTTTTAAAAGAAATAGATAGAACCTTCTCCCAAAGAGGCTGTAACATTTTCTATTTCTACTTTTTTCTTCTTTTTTTGCATTATTTCCAAAAAGAGCAAAAATGTTTCGGTTGCTCCATAATCTTACCAACATTTAGGGTCATTAATCTTTTTAATTTTGTTCTTGTGGGTATCTGCTGATATTTAATGGTGGGTTTTGTTGTTGTTGTTTTGCATTTCACTGATAATTAAAGATACTCAAAACTTTTTCATGTGCATATTGACCTTTCCTGTATCTTCTTTTATGAAGCTTCTTTTTAAATCATTAGCTCTTTTGTATGGGCTTTTTTTTTTATCATTGAATTAAATTATATATATATAAGTAGATATTCAGTTCTTTGTCAGATACATGTTTTGTGAATATTTTCTTCCAGTTTATGTCTTGACCATTCTTTTTCCCAATTGGGTCTTACGATGAACAGATGTTTTAATTTTAATGAGGCTTACTTTATCTGTTCTTTTCTGATTGTTACTTTCTGTAACTAAGCTAAGAATTCTTTGCCCACTCGCATGATGATAAGATATTCTTTTGTGTTTCCCTGTAAAGTTTGATGGTTTTAGCTTCTGCGTTTGGGTCTGTTCTTCATTTTGAACTACAGATGGCATAAAAAGTGAGATATGAAGAATTTTTGCTTTTGTTTTTGTTTTACATATGGATATTGAGACAACTAGCACTGTTGGCTGAAAACCATCCTTTCCTCATTGGGTTACTTCGGCTCATTTGTTAAGTTCATATAATTATATACATATGGGTCCATTCCTAGGCTCTGTATTTACTGTTAGGTCCACTTGCCCATTTTTGTGACAATTTATGCTACTTTATAGATTTTTGTAGTTTCTAGTAAGTCTAGAAATCAGGTAATGTAATTCCTCCAACACTGTATCTTTGTAAAAGTAAAATTCTCCATTTGTACCTGTTAACTATGATTGTATCTGTATTAGTTTATTACTTTCTCAAAGTCATTTGTCTACTTATTACATAGTGAAGCATATTAGCCTTTCCCCCCCAGTGTCTTTTTCATCCAAAAATTAGTGTTCTTTATTAATTGTACTCAGACTTGATGATCACAGTATGCGAAATGATGATTTTCTTCAAAGTGAATAAAATGTTATAGCTATAATGTTCTCCTTCCATACAACCGTAGTGCCTTTTGCTTATAGAACCTACAGTAATTGTATAATTTCATTAAGACTTGAAGGAAGGGCCACTGTAATCATCATCATAGTAACAGTTCCAGCAAAATTTTGATTCTTAGTAAATCTATTACTTTTTAATGTGTGATTATAATTTTCCTTTTTTTATTTAATCTTCATGTGACCATGTACTAGTCATTTTATACATTTTATAAATTAAATAAAGTTTGGGAGACATTATGTAATTTATAAAATAATGCATATATGCCATTTAATTCTCACTGTTCATGTCTCAACAAGATATGCTGATAGCCCTGAGGTCTACAGAGCCTTCAAGCATCTTTGCTGGGTTTAATGCTGAAAAACACAAAGTGTTTATAAGGAAATAAGCAGAGTTGCAGCTTTGAACAACTCCAGGAAGTGTAGTTCACACTGTGGTCTATGTGGGGGTACTCTTGAATTGTGCAGTGTGCAGTATCAATTAGAATGTTTTGTTTGTAATTGAATTTCTTCTCAAAATTGCATCAATATAAATGGAATGTATTACGTGATAGAATAGGAAGGATATGGAGAGGTCAGAATTGATTGTATTGATTTGATTCAGCATTTCATGGACACCAGTAAGGTCATGTTTCTCTGTTCTTGGACTTCCACAGTGGGTCAAATTAATTTCAATGTAAGATTACTACCAAGAACATCCACCTACACAGAGAAATAAGGCTCATGTCCTCAAGCATATTCATTTTCTAGGATTGCCATAGCAAATCACAACAAACTGGGTGGCTGAAAATTGCAGAAATTAATTCTCTTCCAGTTCAGACAGGCAGAAGTCCAAATCAAGTTGTCAGCAGGGCCATGGTCCTTCTGAAGGTTCTAGGGAAGTATTCTTCCTTTATCTGCCAGCTTCTATTAGCTCCTGGCATTCCTTAGTTTGTAACAGCACAGGCCTGTTTTCACGTGGCCTTTGGCCAATACAGCTTTCAGGTTTCCCTCTGGCTGACTTAAATTTTAGACAGGCTTCTTCCTGCCTCTAGCCCCCTGACTTTCCTCCTATCTTGGCCCTTATAAAATCCAGAGAACATAACTATGAAAGTCCCTTCTCTCCTTTTTCTTAGAGCATTTACTTTAGAAAACTTGTAATTGTAAATTTTCTCTGATCCTTTGAAATGTGCATCTGTTTCACAGCCTCCTGACAGTTTTATAACCCAGGACTATCTTTCTCTAGGACCTGGGAGCCAGTGCTATGAAATGTAATAATCAAGGAAGACAGAGTCCCTAATTCCTAGGCTCTGTGAGCATTTAGGAATCTAACTTCAGTAGTGGGCACTTTGCTCCAAATTGTAAAACTACCTCTTGTCAAGTAGATGTGAGATAGTTTACTTTTCCTTTGTGTGATGGCCAGCACACCTCATCCCACCTCAGCTCTCTAGCCATTTGTTTCAGTGGATTTGAACTCAGACTGAATTTTGGCCTCTTTCCCCTGTTCCAGTGCCCTTTAATAAAATCTTCCTTGACTATTTAACTTTGACTAGTGCAACATTTGCTTTGCTACTTTGTGCCTTCTGAATGCTTCTTTGTCCTTTCTTCTTCTTGTAAGGACATGAATTACTAGATCTAAAGCCCACCCTAAATTCATTAGCAGTCTTCTGGAGATCCTTGATTAAATATATCTGCAAAGACACTGTTTCTAAATAAGGCCACAGTCTGAGGTACTGGGGAGACAGTAATTTCGGGGTGACACTACTCAACTGACTGCATGTTGCTTAAAGGGCTAAATAGCCTGTATACCTTCAGCAAACCAGCTATACCTTTGGTAAGGTATAGCCCGTATAACTTCAGCAAACTTCCCCTCTTGCTCATTGTCTAACTTGGGTCACTTGCCTATTCTCAACCCAATCCATTTGGCCAAGAGAGTGTCATTGAGCATTTATTGGATTAAACCTGGTTACTGAAATCAATCACTATGGCAAATAGCCTATATGTTAGATTAAAACAAGAGTTGGCTAAAAAAGCATTTTACAAAGTACAGCATCATTTCTTGATCAAAACTCTTCACAGTGTAGGCATAGAGGGTACATACCTCAATATCATCAAAGCCATCTGCAAAAACCCCACACAAATATCATTCTCAATGGAGGAAAAACTGAGAGCTTTTCCCCTAAGGTCAGGAACACGGCAGGGCTGTCCACTATCACTACTGCTATTCAACATAGTACTAGAAATCCTACCTTCAGCAATCAGACAACAAAAAGAAATAAAAGGCATCCAAATCAGCAAAGAAGTCAAACAGTCACTCTTTGCAGATGATATGATACTTTATGTGGAAAACCCAAAGGACTCCACTCCAAAACTGCTAGAACTCATACAGGAATTCAGTCAAGTGTCAGGATATAAAATCAATGCACAGAAATCAGTTGCATTTCTATATACCAACAACAAAACAGAAGAAAGAGAAATTAAAGAGTCAATCCCATTTACAATTGCACCCAAAATCGTAAGATACCTAGGAATAAACCTAACCAAAGAGGCAAAGAATCTGTACTCAGAAAACTATAAAGTACTCATGAAAGAAATTTAGAAAGACACAAAGAAATGAAAAAACATTCCATACTCATGGATTAGAAGAACAAATATTGTGAAAATGTCTATGCTACCTAGAGCAATCTACACATTTAAGGCAATCCCCATCAAAATACCAGCAATTTATTTTTAAGAAATGGAACAAATAACCCTAAAATTTATATGGAACCAGAAAAGACCCCGAATAGCCAAAGGAATGTTGAAAAAAAAAAGCAAAGTTGGCGGCATCACAATTCCAGATTTCAAGCTCTATTACAAAGCCGTCATCATCAAGACAGTATGGTACTGGCACAAAAACAGAC